>WKFP01014086.1:119665-130068 GCA_011057875.1 Pterocles orientalis
CGGACACGGAGCATCGTCCCGGGACGGGGGCTGAACCCCACGGACACGGAGCATCGTCCCGGGACGGGGGCTGAACCCCGCGGACACGGAGCATCGTCCCGGGACGGGGGCTGAACCCCGCGGACACGGAGCATCGTCCCGGGACTGGGGCTGAACCCCGCGGACACGGAGCATCGTCCCGGGACGGGGGCTGAACCCCGCGGACACGGAGCATCGTCCCGGGACAGGGGCTGAACCCCGCGGACACGGAGCATCGTCCCGGGACGGGGGCTGAGCCCCACGGACACGGAGCATCGTCCCGGGACGGGGGCTGAACCCCGCGGACACGAAGCTTCGTCCCGGGACAGGGGCTGAGCCCCACGGACACGGAGCATCGTCCCGGGACGGGGGCTGAACCCTGCGGCATCATCCCGGGAGCATCCTCCGAGGTGGATCCATTCCTCCCACCAAGAGGGCTCAGGGGGCTGGGGATCCCTCCTGCTCCCCGGGGAACGGGGGGAGCTGACGGCTCCTCCAGCCTCTCACACGCTCGCAGACCCCGTGACTCATCAGCCTAATGATTATTGCCATCGACTAACGAGCGCCGAGAGGACAAGGGCACCAGCAGCCCCGGCACAGCACCGCTCAGCACCCTCAAAGAGCAGGAGTGGGAACGCTCCGGGGCTTTGGCTCCCAAGGACACGGGAACTGAGCCATGAACGTCCTTCCCCAGAGCTGCGGGGAAACGCAACACCAGCTGGTTCTGCCTCCAGCACGTCACCCTTGGCCATCCACCACCCCGGAGGTCCCCGCGGGAGGTCACCTTGCCCCAGTCACCCTGGCCAGGCTCGGAGCCGCCTGCCCTGAGCACCCACGGGCGCTGCGGGGGAGCGGGCAGGTCCTGAACCCCCCAGACCCCCTGCCCCAGGCTCTGCTGGCAGCGGGAAAGGCTCCCCAGACCCCCCGTGCAGCCGGCTGAGGTTGGGCTGCATCCCCTGGAAAGCCCGGGGAAGGGGGAGGAGGATGCTCTGGGCGCTGCTGCATCCCCCACGCCACGGGGACGGGCTCCCCACAAGCGATGTGGCTTCACCCCAGGATGGTGCTGGGCTCTGATGGAGCCAGGAAGCGAGGAGGAGGCGGAAAGAGCCGGCACGGATGGAGAGCAGTCGGGGGGAATTTACCTGCACGGCACCATCTCCTGGGCACGGGCACCAACACCGGCGATACCCCTCCATCCCCCCTCTCCCCACGGCTCCCCGCCTGTCCCTGTCCCCTCCTGCCGCAGTGACACCTCCCGGGGATGTTTGATGGCCGGTCCTCCAGCGCACGGAGCGCCGGGCCAGGACCCATCCATCAAACCCCTTCCTGCTGCCAGGGCCGGGGCAGGAAGCAGGAGATCCATCGATTTAATTAAACCTCGCGCCATCCATCCCCGCTCACGCCATCCATCCCCGCCTGCACGACAGCTCCTCGTCGCTCAGGGGAACGGGAGCCAACCCTCCGGCTCTCGTTAGCAGGGACGCGGATGGAGCCCAGGAGAGCCGCCTTCCCGCGACGTGCCGACATCTGGGGAGGTCACAGCACACCCCAGCATCACCCCCACCCGCGCAGCCCCCTCCTGACACCCCGCAGGCGCTCCGGGGGGTTGAGAGGCTGAGAGCTGATTTCCCAGGATCTGGTTTCCCGGGATCTGATTTCCCAGGATCTGGTTTCCCGGGATCTGGCACCACCTCACGCAGCCCCCGCAGAGCTGGCCGGCCGCGCGTGGCCCTCACCCGTGTACAGCGAGATGTAGGAGGAGTCGATCACTTCGAACTTCAAGCTGGGGAGGAAAACTCGCCACTAGAAAAAAAAAAAAAATTAGAGATGGAGAATGATGGGGGGCGGCGGGCAGGGGGTCAGGATGCAGCTGCCCAAGCCCAGGCACCCTCGCATGGGTCCTCCCCGCTCCTCCGCTCCCAGAAACCTGCCAGCACCCGTCCCACCCCGACCCTGCGGGAGGGGAACGAGGGAGGGGAGGGACCCTGCCCCAGCACAGCCCCCTCGCCTGCCCCTACTGGGGGTTTTGGGATGGGGAGGGGTCCCCGGCGGGGGCAGAGAGGGGACGGTGGGACACAGGCCGGTGCTGCTTCCCTCCCAGGATGGCCACACGCCACCCGCGGTCCTTTGGGGCTGCCCCAGGGTCCTGCCTCCCGGGATGGATGATGCTGGGATGCAGGGAAGCTTCTCCGCACCCCCAGGAGCCGGGAGAGACCACGGTCCCCACCATGGACCCGAGCCGCAGCCGACACGCACAGAGCCCTGAGCCCCTCCGCTCCATCCCCGCCTCGCTCGGGGCGACCGCACGCGACGGCGGAGTTTGCAGGGACCCGCGAGGGGCTCCCCGGCTCCCCGCCTGCCTTTCGAAAGCCTCTGGAGCCTTTGTCGGGACAAGCCCTTCGCTGCCCACGGGGGGAGACGCAGCAGGGTCCCGCTTTTTTCTTGTTGTTGTTTCTGAACATCTGAAAAGCTTCGCCCCCTCCAGCAAAAAATCCCATCTCCCCATCTATTTGTTCTTCCCAGCAGAAGCGCAGATGCTATCGGCCAGGCTGAGCGGCGGGGAGGGGCTGCAGCGGGGAGGGAGGGCTGTTGTCAGCCTCTCTGATGCTTTGCTGGCACGCGTTTGGGCTCCAGTGATTAATGACGGCTTGGGAGAAAGGAAACTTTTGCTAAGGAGCCAACGCCTTCCCCTCCCAAAGCTCCTGCCGCACGTGCTCCGGGCTCTGCCAGCGCCGCAGCCACGGCGGACAAGCCGGGATTTGAAACTCGGGGGGAAGAAAAAAGGGACCCCCTCCATCACCCCGGCCGTCCCTCCCACCGCTGAGCACCCCTCCAGCCCCTCTGCGGAGCCGCCGGCAGCCCCGGGAGGGGAAATCGCGGCTTTGCTCCAGGAGAAAGGGTTTAAGGATGGTGCCGGCTCTGGGCAGGACGAGCCCCGGAGGGAGCACGGGGAGGGGACGTCGACTCACGCCAACTTCCACGTGGTCCGAGCCGCGGTCGTCTTGTTTGTGGAGCAGCTCGAAGTAGTAGCGTCTGGAGGACATGAGGCTGCGCGGGAGGGGAAGAAGCCGGTTAAAATCCTTCCTGAGACGGCTGCTGCCGCTGCCGGGGCGGTGGGAGCTCCCCAGACAGAGGGGCCGTCCCGGAAAACCGCCCCTGCCCGGCTCACGGGGGGCTAATCCTTCCCGGGGCACAGAGACAGGCAGCGTGACGCAGGACCTGCTCCCCCATCCCACCGCGGAGCCGCTCCATGAGACCGGGGGATCCCCCATCCCCATCCCACCATCCGCCCCCCGCCCCTTCCCGCCATGGACCCGGGGAGCTCCCGCCCAGCCCAGACCCCAGGCGCCGTCCGGGATGAACCCCCCGGCCGGGGTCTCCTCCTGGGAGGGGGAACGGTCAGAGCCCGCGTGGACCAGCCGCTCCGTCCCCCCGCCTCCATCCCCGGGGACGGCAGCGGGGACACACTCACCGCAGAGGTTTGGAGACCTGGGAGCTGAACTTGGTGAATTCTCCCGGTGCCGTCCACTCGGTGCCCAGCTGGGGAAGGGGACGGAGCGTGTCAGAGGGACACCACGGGCCAGGCGGGCGCGAGCCCCCCGGCAGCCAGAGCCTCTCCCCCCCCTCCACTGCTCGCTCCTCGGGCGGGGGGACATCCCAGGGCTCTGTCCCAGCACCTGCTTGTCCCCAGCTGGTGGCACTCCTGCCACAAGGATTTGTCACCGGCCAGCACCAAGATCCCCAAAGCGCACGGGCGCGATGACGGACCACGGCGCTTCCAGTTACAGGAGCCAAGAAATCCAGGGTGGGTATTAAACCTCCGGCGCTGGGACACCAGCTGGTCTGTGGCAGCTCCAGCCAGGGTGGGAGCAGGGGGCAGAAGCCAAACCGGGGCTGGCCAGGGCAGGATGGGACACGGCCGAGCATCCCGGCATCTCCCCAGGGGACAAAGGCACCAGAGCTGCTGCTGGCAAAGCCGCGCACGGCCCCGGCACGCTGCCTGCGGAGCTGCTGCAGCAGGAGGGAGGATGTGCGGTGGGTGGAGAGCAGCCGTGGGTGTGAAACCCGGTTAATCGGGCAGCAGGGACCCCCGGGAGGCACCCGGGACGGTGGCAGGGTGCCGGGAGCGAGGGGATGTTCTCGGGGGGAGTCCCGGCATCCCCGGTGTGGGACGAGGCGGAGGGGCGAGGGCGGCGGCGCGTACCTTGCCCACGAAGGCGGCCAGCCGGGAGTTGGCCGGACTCTCGTCGGAGCTGAGCCAGAACTCCGAGTTGTCATCCGAAGCCACGGAAAACTGGAAATCCCCTGCGGAGAGCAAGGGAGGAGGTCACCGCGGAGCGACTGAGCAGCGCCAGGGTCTCGCTGGGAGGTGGGGACACGGGGATGGGTGGACACGGGTGATGGGGCCACCCCGGACCCCACCTCGTGGGTCCATTCCGGGTGGGATCGGGGCTTCACCTCGGTGCGAAGCGACCAGCAAAAAGGGTCTTTGCTCCAAAGGGACCCTCCTGCCCGGGAGCCAGGGGTTGGGGACTGTCTCTGTCCCCGTGTGGCCCAAGAAGGAGGAAGGAGAGAGTTTCTCCGTGTTGCTGCCCAGCTCCACCACTCACCATCCTTGAAGGGGTGGATGTAGCCGAAAATCCTCAGCCCGTAGTTCTTCCACTTGGGCGACACGGCCAACTTCTTCACCGTGGTGCGGGTCTGGCAGGAGGGACAGCGACACCGAGGCGTTAACAGCTCGTGCGTCACACCACCATCACCCAGCCCACCGCCCCCTCGTCGTCCCGGGGTCCCGCGCCGGTCCCATCCCCACCCTCCTCTCCCTCCATCCCTGTTCTGCTGGGAATTACCTGCCCTGAACCCAAAAACCCGCAGGCGAAGGTCTCCAGGAGCGAGCCCGCAGCCAGCGGAGACCCAGCAGCACCCAGGGAGGGACGAGGGGACCCCCCACGAGCCCCCCACCGCTGGGACTGGGACTCACGTGGGGGAAGAGCGGGAAGTGGAGGTTCTTCCTCAGGTGCCGCACGGCCCCCCCGCACCAGTCCTCGAAGACGTGCAGGTTCGCCTTCCCCTTGTACTGCGGGGAGAGAGCGGGTGAGCGGGGGGTCCCCTGCGTCCCCCCTCGGACAGCACCGGGGGGGCTGCGGTGGGGGTGTCCAGCCCTCGGGATGTCACCCGCCTGCCCTTGGCTCTTCTGCGGTGACACCGAGGATGGGCTGAGCTCCCAGCCCCGTGCCAGCCCCGGGGTCACAACGTCACCCCCCAGAGATGGACACAGACAGCCCCCCCGCGCTGCTCCCCGGGGTCCCCAGCGTGCTCGGACAAGGGACAGGGGTGGGATACGGCACCGAAAGCTCAGCCCCATCCTTCCCCCAGCCCCAGCACCCAGCCAGCACCAGCATTGATCTGTTAGGAGAAGCCCCGCAAACAGATGTCCCCACGCAGCCGATGTCCCCACGCAGCCGATGTCCCCACGCAGCCGATGTCCCCACGCACACCCACACGTGGGGACACCCTGACGAGGGACCAGTGCACACCCACCGCCCACACCCACCAGACCCATCCTTTGGGCACCGCGTTGACCATGGGACCAGCAGAGCCCCCGGCCGGGCAATGCAGAGCCGGGAGGATGCTGGAGATGTCCCCTGGCACACGGGGGGACACGGCTGCGGGGTCCCCAGCAAGGGGCTGGGGGGACCTCCTCCTGCTCCCCCATCACCCCCCTGCTGCTCCCACCCACGTACCTGCTCCCGCCAGGGCAGAGCCTCCCGGGTCAGGTTGGGTTTGGGGCGCGGGGGGGCTCGCTCGGACCGTTGGCCTCTGGACCACCAGCCGTCGGCGTCCTGCCCGTCGTTCTGCCGGGGGAGCGGGAGGGACGGGGTGACGGGGGGCCGGGGCAGCCCGGCCGTGCCTGCGGGATCCCTGGATCTAAACGCCTCCTTTTGGCCGCCAAGCGCTGCCAAACCCGGGGCCAAGCTCTCCCGGCTGACAGCGGGGGAAGCAGGGGCGGGAGGAGGCAGAAAAATATTGGCAAGGTGTCCCCGGGAGCAGAGCTTTGAAATGTTCCAGCCCAGCTCTGCCAGGGAGAGAAACTTCTCCCGAACAGCGAGTTTTCTGTTCTTCCAAAATATTTCCCCGGCTGTTGGGAGCAGAGCATCCTGGGCTCCGTCTGCAGAGGAGCAGAAGCAGCCGCTGTGGCCGCTCGGGGTGGAGGAGGTGGGATGCTGCCCCACTCCCCCCCCCCGCCCTAAAGGGGATCAGGATAATCCCATCGCCGGGGGGTGAGCGGCCGCCTGCCCCCGGCTCCCCGGAAAGGTGACGGTGGCAGGGGAGCGCCGGGCGCGTCTGGAGCCCACCCTGAGCATCCTCCGCTCCCCCCGCGCTGGCAGACAGGGACCTGCCACCGGGCTGGGGACACCACGGGGCGTCCCTCTCCTGCCATCCCCCCAGCTGCCCTGCTCCTCTGGGTGACAGGTTGGACAGGGGACAGCTGGGTGATAACGAGGGCTTGGGGACAAGGGGACCAGGGGACAGCCGGGTGTTGATGAGGGGCTGGGGACAAGGGGACCAGGGGACAGCCGGGTGTTGAACAGGGGCCTGGGGACCAGGGGACAGCCGGGTGTTAACAGGGGCTGGGGGACAAGGGGAGCAGGGGACAGCCAGGTGTTAACAGGGGCCTGGGGACAAGGGGAGCAGGGGACAGCCGGGTGTCCTCATGGCTACGAGGCTGCTCCAGGGAGCAATCCCCTCTCCAGCTTCTGCCTGGAGACCCCCCGCGGGTACACCGGGTCGGGTTTGGGGGTCTCCAGCCCAGGACGGACACGGGGGATGTTTTATCCACCCCGAGGGTCGCCGAGCAGGACCGGAGACACGTGTGTCCCCATCCTTGGACCTGCTCAGCAGGACAGGGCTCGGAGCGCCCGGCTCTCGCTGGCCATGTGCTGGGGGGACTGGGACCAGTGACCCCCCACCCGCCCCCACCGACCGTGCCGGTTACCATCGGCTCCTCCTCGCGGCTCTCGCTGGAGTCCTCGGCTTTCCTGCGCCGTGCCGCTGCCTGGGGGGCTGCCAGCCGCCGGCCGGGGTCCGTCACCTCCCCCAGCCTCTCGCCATCTGCCCGGGAGCAGGAGGAGCCGTGAGACCCCAGCCGCTCCCCGCAGCCCCCCGTCCCGGCACAGCTCCTCTGGGGGACACCCCTCGCCCCCAGCAGCCACCGCCAAGGAGCAGGACGGGGCTCGTGGCCCCCTCCTTGGTTTGCACCGAAATCAAAGGCCACGGCTGCTCCGACGGGGTGTAAGGAACACCGGGGCTCGCGCCCCGCATCCCTCCAGCAAACCCTCTCCCTGCTCGGCGGGGAGGCGAGAGCTCGCTCTGAGGGGCACCCGCATCCCAGGGGCGGCGAAAGCACCAGCAAAGCCCCGGAGAAGGCTGCCGGGCTCCCGCGCCGATGCTCCCTCTCCCATATTTAAGCTGCAGGGGAATAAAGTCCCGGGCAGCCTCAGCCGGACCCCCAAACGCCCATCACGGGAAATAACGACACCTTGCACCGGTGAGCATCACTTTTCCCTCCCCCCTAAAAAAACTGAACCCCTTTGGACTGAGCCTCTCCCCTGTGACAGGAGCGAGTCGGGGGCTACGAGGAGGGGGGAGAAAGCAGAACGGGGATGGAGGAGAGGTTCAGGTTCCCCCTGGCTTGGTTTCCTCCTGCGCATCCTCCTGCCGTGCCCAGCCCGGCCGCTCCCCCCGGGATGCTCAGCCAGCACCGCCGCACCGATCCATCCCGCCAAGCAGAAGGAGCCGCCTGAAGGCGGGCAGCGGGGGCAGAGGATGGGGAAGGTCTGGAGGAGGCGCGAGGGACCCGCAGGCTCGGGGACGGTGTCACTGGTGGGGGGGATGCTCGGGGGGCACATCGCGAGCTTTTCCCCAGCGGGCGCGGAGCGACGCTGATGCTTTCAGAGCAGCGCGAGGAGGGGGCCGGAGGTTCGCCCGCCACCGCACGAAGAGCTTCCCCATTGTCACGGCCACACCAAGCCCCCCCGTGTCCCCTCCGCCGGGGCACACAGAGGCCCTTTCACGCCGCGGGCTCCTGCCTCCCACCCCCTCTCCCCCCGCAGCTGGCGGCACGCCGCTGGCCCTGAACACAGCCCCTTTCTTCCGCCGGGATTTCTCCTGCAGCTTCCTGGAGCCCTTCCAAACCCTCCAGCACGGCAAAGCCCAGCTCCCCGGCACGGGCGGGGGGATGCTCACGGCAGCATCCGCAGAAGGGTCAGGGCTGCGGTTCCCAAACCCCCGGCTCCTGCCCCGAGCGGGATGCTCAGCCCCGCCGAGCCCCAGCTGCCCCACGGGAAGGGTCCCCATGAGGGACGTGGGGTGGGACGGGCTGGTCCCGGCCGTCAGGCAGCTGCGTACGGAGAGGATGGAGCCACCGGAGAGAAACTGCCGGGATGGGACATGGTTGGGCAATGCCTGGGCGCGCTCTGCCCGGCTCCAGCTGCGGCTCTACTCCCCAACCCCAGACCAAGGTCTGTCCCGGCTGCTCCCCATCACTGAGCTTCTGCAGGATGCTCTCGAGCTCTCGGAATCCAGAGGGATGGGAGAGGGACACAGCTTCCCCAGCATCCCATCCGGCTACACCACGTCCATCTGCGTGGCCGGAAAACACCGCGAAGCTTCTGCGGAGAAACCCGCGCCCATCCTGACATCGCATCCATCCCCTCCCTCCCCACGGAAGGAGAGAATTCAAACCAAACCGATGAACCCGCAGAGAACGTGGGGGGAAAAACCAGCCCTGCTCTCGGGAAACCGTGGGGGTGGAAGGAGAGGGGACAGAGCCTCGCCTGCGGTGGCACGGGATGCTCCGGCCGTGTCGACGGGATCGCCGAGCCCCCAGCCAGCCGCGGTACCCGGGCTGGGAGGATGCCAGCGGAGGAGGGATGAAGGCAGCGGCTGGAGCCAGACGAGGCAGCAGGGATGCAGCAAGCGGCTCAGGAAGGATCATCCCCAGCGTCTGCCGGGGCGCGGGGAATGGAAAAGGAGGGCAGCCCGCGGCCGGTGCCTTCCCAGGGCGAGGGATGGGGCAGCTCGGGGGTGCAGGACTCCCGGGATGCTGCCACGGGGCAGAAAGCCCAGCACAGCCCTCGGGGCTCGACCCCCACGGGCTGAACGGGGCACCCCGCCGTGCCAGGGCTCAGCGGGGCGGAAAAAGCCGCGACGTGAAGCCAGGTGACATTTAAACCCAGACGGGGCTGCAGCCGAGGTGGCGGTGGCAGCGTTTTTATTAAATCCCCTGGTTTGACACCGACAGCCCGGCGCAGCCTCCGAGCCAGCCGCCGGAGAAGAGGCGAGCGAGCATCCCTCCGCCGAGATGTCACGGGATTATAACCAGCCAGCGAGGGGTCAGTACTGCAAACCCCCTTCCACCGGCAAAAAACATGGTGCTGGCCCCCGGGAAAAACCTGTCACACCGCCCGCAGCGCTGCCCACTCCATGTCAACTGGGGGGACACGTGGGTGACAGCAGACGACATCCATTGATGGGGCTCGTGACCATCACAGGGATGAGGCAGGGATGCAGGACCGGTCCCTCCTCCAGTCACTCTGCCTCCTTCAATGGGCTTTTACCTGCTGCCAGCTGCAAAAAGGGTTTTGTCCTGGTCCCTGCTGCTATGTCACCACCCCTGGCACAGACACCTCGCTGAGGGACCCAGAGCAGCAAGGGGATTTTTTCCTGCCCCCCCAAAGCGATTTGTTTGTGCTGTCACCCGCCCCGTGACACCCCCCCAGCCAGCACACCAGGATCGATGCCGGATCGCTCGGGGCCAGCGATGGAGCTGCCAGGCGACGGCTTCCCGGCCGGAGAAACGGTCCCAAAGACACCGAAACCCGCCCGTTCCCCGGCTCCACCTGGCACACCAGCGTTTCCAGCCGGGAGAACAGCGCAATGGCCTCATTAGTGCAGACGAGGAACCCGCGTGCTCAATTAGGCGGAGAAGGGTAATTAGCTGCTTGTGGCAGATAAGGAAAGCGGGGTTCTGCGACCAGGGACGGCTCCCAGCCAAGTCCCCAGATGCTCCAGCTCCATGTGCCACCACTGCCTGGCCGAGGGGACACGGGGACCCCCGAACAGCCTCCCCACCTTCGCTGTGCTCCCCGACGCGCGCAGACCCCGCTGCCACCACTGCCTGGCCGAGGGGACACGGGGACCCCCCGAACAGCCCCCACGCCTTCGCTGTGCTCCCCGATGCGCGCAGACCCCGCTGCCACCACTGCCTGGCCGAGGGGACACGGGGACCCCCCGAACAGCCCCCCTCACCTTCGCTGTGCTCCCCAACGCGCGCAGACCCCGCTGCCACCGGCTGGCCGAGGGGACACGGGGACCCCCCCGAA
>WKFP01014086.1:212156-233223 GCA_011057875.1 Pterocles orientalis
GAGACCCCAGGGGGGCAGATCCAGCTCCTGGCCCCACCCCCATTTGCTAACCCCTTCCCCATGGCTGGCCCTGCCCTGTGACATGGCCCTGCCCCTTTCTCCCCCCCATGCCCGATGCTGACACCCCGGCCCCACAGGGGTGCAGGCGCTGCTGCGGAAGCTGCAGTCGCTGGTGGAGGTGCCGGGGCGGCTGCGGCGATGGGCGGCGCCGGGGGGGGAGCCTGCGCGGGCCCTGCGCTGCTACGCCCGCGCCCGTGCCGTGCTCCGCCACTACCGCCACCTGCCCTCCTTCCGCGCCATCGAGGACGAGAGCCACGCCATCATGGCCGACCTGGCCCAGCGCCTGCGCACACGCCTCCGGTGCGTTCACTCTGGAGCCTGCTGACGGCAGCTCTGGGAAATGGGGTTTTGGGCGATGTTCACTCTGGAGCTTACTGATGACAGGTCTGGGAAATGGGGAGCGGTAGTGGTGTTCGCTCTGGAGACTAACGATGGCCATTCCAGCAAACAGCCTTCTTAGGGGAGTGATGGTGGTGTGTTAACTCTGAAACCTACTGGTGACAGCTGCAGCAGGCAGCTTGTCAAGGGGTGGGGGGTGTTAAATCTGGAGCCTAATGATAACAGCCCCCCAGAAAATGTCCTAGGGAGGGGGGCACTTACCCTGGGGTGTGTTGATAGGAACCCCAGGAACCTTCCCTTGCCTGGAACGTTGATGGAGGAAGGGAGATAGTTCTGAAGGCTACCAGGAGCTTTTAAACAGTTACGTTTTTCTCATGTTTATGGCAAAGGGGTAACTCTGGAACCTACTGAGGAGTTTTAGTGATTTTTTCATGATTATTGTAAACTCTGGAACCTACTGGTGGTCTCTCGTGAGTTTTTATTGCTGTAACCACCCTTCACTGTGGAACGTGCTGAGGCTGTTAAGCGTTGTTTTCCCCTGTGATGTTTGAATAATTACTGTTTACTCTGAAGCCTACTGATATCTTTCATGCCTTATTCCCTGTTTTGTTTCTGTGCCCTTGTTAACCCCGGAACCTCCCACCACCCCTGGTAACCCTTCCATCTCCCCCGCCCCAGGGAGGACACCCTGGACCCCAAGGAGCTCACCGAGTGTGTGGAGATGCTGCTGCAGCTGGAGGAGCCCCCCGAGGAGCTGTGCGAGGAGTTCCTGAGCCACGCCGGCGCTCGCCTTGACGCTGAGCTGGCGGCGCTGGAGGCCGAGCTGCCCCCGTCCGACCCCTCCGGCACCGCCGCCACGCCGCCCCCCGCCTCCGACATCCTCGATTTTGTCGACCGCGGCAGCTCGGCCTTCGTGGGCAACCTCTGCCTCCTCGCGGCCTCGTACCGCAGCCTCTTCGAGGGGCGCCCGGGCGCTGGGGACGGCCGCCTGGAAGCCTTCGCCGCCGCCCTCACCACCCGCTACTTCGAGCTGCTGGAGCGGCGGCTGGCGCTGGAGCGGGGCCTGGGCGACACTTCGCTGCTGGTGCGGGCGCTCGACCGCTTCCACCGCCGCCTGCGCGCCCTCCTCGAGCTGCTGCCCGCCGCCGGCGCAGAGGCGGGTGCCGCGCTGGTGGCCCGCGCCGCGCGCGAGCGGGTGGATCGCTACCTGAGGGCGCTGCAGACCTTCTTCCTGGGGTGCCTGGGGGATGTGCGCCAGGCGCTGGCCGCCCCCCGGCCCCCCGGCAAGGAGGGTCCCGGGCTGCCCGACCTGCTGGCCACGCTGGCCTCCTCGGTGCTGGGCCAGCTGAAGGCCGTCCTGGCCTACGTGCAGCTCTTCACCGCCAGGGACGTCGCCTTCGCCAGCCTGCCCTACTTCAAGGTGGGCGGCGGGGAACGGTTTGGGGGGTCACTGGGGCGGTCTGGGGGTGGCACAGGGAAGATGGGGGTTGCACAGGGCAGCCTGGGGGGGTCCTGGGCAGCTGGGAGGCAGCGTGGGGGTCGCTGGGGCGGTTTGGAGGCTGTAGTTTGTGGGTTTTTGGGGTCCGGGGGGAATTTTGGGGTGTAACCCCCTGTTTTTGGTGGCAGGGGGAGTTCTGCATGGAGACGGTGCGCGAAGGGCTGGTGGTGGCCTTTGTGCGCTGGCTCTGCCGCACCGCCCGGGGCTTTGCCGACGGCCCGGCTGAGCGGGGGGCCCCCGCGGCACCCCCGGCCCTGCTGCTGCTCCTCGCCCGCCTCTGCCTCGACTACGAGGCCACCACCATCAGCTACATCCTGACGCTCACCGACGAGCAGTTTCCCCCCGAGGTGAGCCCCCAGAACCGCCCCCCTCAGCCCCAAACGTCCCTACGGAAAACCCTGAATGTCCCAAGATGTGTCCCCTGTGTTCCCCAAAACATCCCCGAGTGGACCCAGAATGGTCTGATTGTCCCCAAAACGGCCCCAGAAGCATCCCAAATGGCCCCAATTTCCTCTGCGACCCCGTGTCCACCCAGGATGTCATGGTGGGGACAATGTTGTGTGTGGAGGTACAGGGATCTTCCTTCTGTCTTAGTGTGACCCCAAGAGTCCCTGAGGGACCCCAAGATGTCCCCAGGTCCCTCCCTGTGCCCTGCTGCGGCCCCGTGTCCCTGCAGGATCCAACCCTGGGGGTGGCAGTGCACGTGCCTCGGCCAGGGTCTCCCAAGTGTCCCCAAGTCCCCTCAGGTGGCTCAGGGAACCGAGGACGGCAGCAGTGCTGCTGCAGGTGGGGTGGCCCTGAGAGCATCCCCTGTGTCCCCTGATGTCCCTGCGCCCCCCGGACATCAGCTGGGGGGGGGGGCATCCCTGCATGTCCCTTGTGGGGACAGCGCTGTGTGCGGGGGACATTCCCACATGTCTCCATGTGTCTCCATGTCCCTTGTGCCCCCAGGACACAGGCGCGGCGGTGACCCCGGGGCCGGCGCTGTGCGCGGAGGCGCGGGGGGCGGCACAGCGGCTGCTGGACCACTACGTGCAGGCGCAGGGCGCGGCCGTGGCGCAGATGCTGAGGAAGAGCGTGGAGACGCGCGACTGGCTGGGCACCGTGGAGCCCCGCAACGTGCGCGCCGTCATGAAGCGCGTGGTCGAGGACATCACCGCCATCGACGTCCAGGTCGGGACAGCGCCCGGAGGGGCTGGGGTGGGGGGTGTAGTCCCTCAGGGGGTCCCTGGAGAGGCCTCGGGTCCCCATAAGGTCCTTGAGGACTTTAGGAAGCCCCCAGAGGTCCCTGCAGTGCCCTGAGGAGGGGGGATGAAGTCCCTGAAGGGACAAGGGGGGTCCCCATGAGGTCCTTGGGGATCCCAGGAGGGTCTGGGCGGGTCAGAGGATTTGGGGGATCCTGGGTGGGTTTGGGGGGGTCCCAGGGGTGTTTTGGGTGGATTCGGGGACACCAGCCCTGAGGGTGCGGTGCCGCAGGTGGGGCAGCTCTTCGAGGAGGGGGTGCGGCGGGCGCAGAGCAGCGACTCCAGCCGGCGCGCCTTCTCCGTCTACAGCAGCTCGCGGGCGCCCGGGCGCTACGCCCCCAGCTACACCCCCAGGTCAGCTGAGTCCCCTCCCTGCCATGCCTGTGCTCCCCGCGTCCCCTCCGTGCCACCCCTGTGCTCCCCGCGTCCCCTCCGTGCCACCCCTGTGCTCCCCGTGTCACCTCCCTGCCACCCGTGCTCTCCGCGTCCCTCTGCCGTAACCGCTGTATCTTCCCCACGGCCCTCTTCATGTCCCCAAACTGTCCCAGTATCCCCTGATGGTCCCCATGTCCCTTGTGTCCCACGATTGTCTCGTCTCTCCGTGTCCTGTGACCATCCCTGACTGTCCCCACAGCCACCGCCCAGCCTCATGTTCCGTCTTTGTGTCCCCAAACTGTCCCAGTATCCCCTGACCACCCCTGTCCCCGGGTCTCCTGACTGTCCCCATGTCCCTGACTGTCCTGTGTCACCGTCCCCAGTGCCCCCATGGACACCCACCTCCTCAGCAACATCCAGAAGCTCTTCTCCGAGCGCATCGACATCTTCAGCCCCGTTGAGTTCAACAAGGTGAGGCCGTGGGGACACCCTGTGTTCCCTCTGGTCCCCGTGTCCCCAGGGTCCCTAACCTGTCCACCTTACCAGCTGTCACACATCCCTGGTGTCCCCATGAGCCGGATGTTGGGGCCCAGGGGCTCCCCGGGAGCTGATGACCAGGACAAGTGTCCCCGTGTCCCCATGCTGACTTGCCTTACGGCCTCCCCCTGCTCCACCAGCCCGGCCAAGGCTGTCCCCATCCTGCTGGGCCATGTCCCCTGTGTCCCCCTGTCCCATGTGTCCAGGCTCAGGGGGTTCTTGGTGGTGGCAGCAAGGCCAAGGCTGTGCCCCGTGTCCCCATGCTGATGGGACGTGGGGCCCCCCCTGCGCTGAAGGAGCCCCCGGTTCCCCCCTGCCACACGTCCCCAGTGTCCCCACGTCCCCAGTGTCCCCACATCAGGACCTGGGAGATCCCTGGGGACCGGTGACCAGGGTGAGAAGATCCTAGGAGCTGATGGGCTGGAGAGGGGTGTCCCCAGTGTCCCATCCCCGGGCAGATGTGACTCCGGGCCTTCCTGCCCTGGGGACATCCCCATGCCACCGTCCCTGCTGTCCCCGCGCCCCAGGTGTCGGTGCTGACGGGGATCATCAAGATCAGCCTGAAGACGCTGCTGGAGTGCGTGCGGCTGCGGACGCTGGGGCGGTTCGGGCTGCAGCAGGTGCAGGTGGACGGGCACTACCTGCAGCTCTACCTCTGGCGCTTCGCCGCCGACGAGCGCGTGGTGCAGGGGCTGCTGGACGAGGTGGCCGCCAGCGCCGCCCACCGCTGCCTCGACCCCGTCCCCATGGAGCACAGCGTCGTCGAGCTCATCTGCGAGCGCGGGTAGGATGGGGACACAGGGAGCTGTGTCACCACAGGGGACATCTCTGGGAGGGGGGACATGTCTTGGGTCCTGTTATGTATCTGGGGACAGAGCTGTACCCTGGGGGTCCCCACCCAGCCATGGGGACAGTCCCTGTGTCCTCCCCTCCACAGCAACACACAAGGGTGTCCCCATCCCCGCACCGGGTCACCCCGTCATCATCCCCCCAACCGATGCCTTCCATGTGTCCTGACCCCCCCAGTGACACCCAGTCATCCCCCCACCTCGGTGACATCCCTGGGCCCAGCCCCTTTGTCACTGTGGGGGACAATAAATAAATAAATTCTGTGTGAGCTGCACCTCGTGTCCCCTGCCTGCGCCGGGGTGGGGAGGGGACACAACAGGGACAGATGCCTGTGTCCTGGGGGGGTCTATGGGGGGGTGCAGAGCTGAGCGGGGAGGGGGGACAGGGACACTCTCCTCGGGGACAGCCCCAGCCTCTGCAGGAGGACCCCGAACGCAGCGGCTGTGCTCCAGCGGAACAGCCCCCGGCACCGGGTTTATTTTCATTCCCGGGGGGTCTCTGCTGGGCAAGGGAGGGAGCGTCCCTGCTGCAAGGAAACAAAAAGCAAAAAGCAGCCCCAGGGGACAGACCCCAAGATTCCGCAGATTTCTCCCATAAAAACCTCTGAGTCCAGCCCCGAGGAGATGATTTAACTCATTTTATCAGACTGACAGCACCCGACAGGCTTTGCCGTTGCAGCAGGGCGTCTCACAGCAAAGTTACCTTCCTTCCGATAAAAACCCAACCTGCAGCGCTCGTCCCGCGGATACAGACACGGACGGACCGAGCGGTCGACGTGTTTGAACACAAACTCCCCGTCACAGTGAAGACATCGGCTGGCAAACGGCTCCCCCGGGGCTCGCGCAGGGAGCGGCAGGAGGCTCCTCGAGCACCCCATCACCCCCCGACGGGGTTTTGTAGGGACCGAGCTGCAGGAACACAGACACGGGTCCCTCGGCCCTTTCGCACCGAAACCGCCGCCACTCGCCCGGCTTTGAGCAAGTGAAGCCACAAGGAAAAGACGCGTCTGAGGCGAGAACCATCGGTCGCCACGTTTGCGGCAGACAGCCCCCGCGACGACCCGCCGAGACGGAGGGAACCGTCCCCTGGACCTGCCCCGAGGGCTGTGCCGAGGGCTCTGCTCGCCCCGCGCCCGGTGCCGGTTCCAAAGGGGGTGTGGGGAGAGCGAATAACACACCAGCTGCTCTTGGAACTGGAATTCTGAGCGCAGGGTTTGCTGTTAAGAGGAAATTGTTTTGCGAACAGTCCGTTGACTCTGCCGTATCGAACACGGAGCACAGAGGAACCCGCCGAGGGGAGGAGAGAGAAAGACGAGGATTCGGCTTAAACTCGTTCTTTCGATCCAACCTGTGCCACAGACACAGAATTTAAATTGGAGAAACAAAGTTCCATCGGAACCTTTGCACAGTTCCTCCTAAAGCCTAGAACAGAGCCCGCGGCGCTGCGCATTGCTGGAGACACGAGGCTGAGGGTCGCATCCTTCCCCAACGCCCGCAGAAAGGTCAGTGAACCCCTCGGGGTGTTTCGTCCCACGTCCCCCGGCTCACGCACGGCGTCACGCTTGGTGCTGGCACGAAGCGTTTGCAGAGGAGCGGAGCAGGGGGATGGCTTTGCAGTTTGCAGGATTTTGAAGACCACAGCTGCTCACCTCTGGCTTCTGGAGAGCGCCAGCAGCGCGTGTGGGTTCTACCGAGGATGCGCAGGGACGGTGCAGGGACGGCGCAGGGACAGCTCCCACCTGCTGCTGGCATCTGCTGCAGCCCCGCGAGGCCGAGGATCACCTCTGGGGCTTTAGGTGACACTCTCACAGCCTAAAGGTCTATAAATCGTTGCCAGGTTAAAGCTAAGGGTAAAAGGAGACGCATCTTCCCGAGGCAGAATCTCCCGAAAGCTCGCTGGTTTGCTTAACAGGGAGAAAATAAACCCTGAAAACGGGAAATGCAAGAAGCCAGTAAAGGCAGACATTTATTCCACGCTAACACCCAACGATTTACAGACACTGACACAAACACTGAAACAAAGAGATTCTCTTCTCACCTGGAAGGACAGAAACACCCCCACCCACCCCCCCCCCGAAGTGCTGCCCACCTCAGTGCTTCTGCAGGCTGTAGGGCACCCCGAGAACCGGTTTGGCGCCCGGGAACGGCGGCGAGTTCCAAACCGCGGAGCTCGTGCGCTTGAAGTAGCGCGGTTTGCTTTTGTGGAAGATGTCCTCCAGCTTGGGGCTGGGGATGGCCCCGAAGAGCGCGTCCACGTTGATGGGGTTGTAGTACTGGCGGATGACAGCCTGGCTCAGCTGGGCCCCTGCAGGAAAAAAAAAAAAAAGGTTCAGTTGCCATTAATTCATTTTTTAATTGAAATCGCTGCACAGGCTGGTTGTATGCAACGTGTCCCTGCTCTGAAACCGCAGCTGGGAGATCGCCAGCACTGGATGTTCCGGAGCAGCCGTGTAAGCCTGAAGCTCCGGCACAGGTACCCGGAGGGCGAACGCTGCCTGCGCCGAGTCCTGCCCGGGAACCAGAACACCGCTGCAAGCACCGAGGCTGCTCAGCCCCTCTCCCTGCAGGTGCCATCGGCTTCCCCACGGCGTCCCGGCTGCCCCGGGGCAGGTGGAACATGAAATCGCGGAATGAGTATTTCGGGAGCAGACCAGCCGCCGGCCCGAAGCCTGGCCCACGACGCCTGGCGTCACTTCGCTTTTTCAAGCCAAACCAACCACGCCGGCCCGAGGCCGGAGCACGGTTCATAATTATTCCTTTCGCACTGGCTAAAGGACATGAGCGGCTGCGCTAAGGCGGCTTAAACGAGGATTTGCTCCCCGACACTGTGGCTGGAAGATGCCCAGCGGCAGAGGAGCCCTGGCTCAGCGCTCCGGCCGCGCTGCTGGAGGTCAGCGCCTCTGACTGCGGCGTGCAGGCGGGAGGAACCCGGAAAAACCTCAACCGGGTCGTGCCACCCGCCGGAGCCCAGCTGCACGGGGCTTGTTGGGGGATCTCGGGACACGTACCGGTGGCCCAGGCGGGGACGGGCTTGCGGGGCTGGCTTTCGTCATCGGTGGAGTCGTCGCTGTTCAGATCCAGCCCGTAGTTGTTCGGATCTCCTGTCGGGGGCTTGGGCTCCTTCGGGCCCTGGGGAGTCATCTGGTAGGAGCTGCAGACGGGGGAATTCTGGAAGAAAAACATCCCACGGGCGTGAGGTGCGGCAGCTCTGCCGAGCTGCAGCCAGCCTTCCACCTTCCACCTTCCACCTTCCACCTTCCACCTTCCACCTTCCACCTTCCACCTTCCACCTTCCACCTTCCACCTTCCACCTTCCACCTTCCACCTTCCACCTCCTGCTTTATCGCGTCGCTGTGACCCTGAGGTCCCGCAGGTCTGAAGGTTTGACCCAGGAACTTGACCCAGGTTCTGAAGTTTTGACCCAATTACACCTTTGCACTGCCTCCTCCTGCTTAATTGATCGGCTGCGTACGGCATGAACGAGCCGGCGACACCCGCGTCTAACACGGAGAGCCCCGCTCAGCTCAAGCCTGGAATGGAGCTGTCACACCCCCAAACCGGAGCGGGGAAACGCGCCTTAACCCACCCCTGGGCTCGTTCAGCTCCGAGCCGAGCACGACCCGGCAGAGAGCACGCAGGCAGCGGCTCAGGACAAACCCTGTCGTAATTCTGCCGGAACGGCGCGACTGGGGGAAATGCAAGTGATGAAGAAAAACTGAAAATTGCTGATTTCACCGGCCATGAAACAAGCCAGCTCTTAACTACGGGGACGAGTTTCTCCAGAGCGGGGAACAAGCTTTCCTTCCCCAAGGAGCTGCCTTCGCGGCTCTGCGTCCATTAACACCAGCCCCCATTTCACTGGTTTTGCGTTTAAAGATTAAAATACCGAGCTCTGGGAGGAGATAACGATCCACACGCGTGTCTTCAGCGCTCAGGACGCGTACTCTCCTCCGGAGCTGCTCGAGGCGCCGGGGCAGCACCGCTCCGCAGACTCTGCTGCCGTCCCGCGGCTCTCCCCATCCTCGACCTCCAGTCACACCAGTTCAGCAGCCCCGGTGCTGGGGGTTCATCCAGCGCTTCAACACCTCCAGCCTTTCAGCCCCTGCCTCCTCCTGACAACCAGGAACCCTGGCCAAGGCTCACCTCTTCCCTTCCCTCACTGCACACCCCAGAGGCCAGCGAAACCCTCGGGGCCGCCGGGAGACAGCCTCGGGCACCAGGAGGAGCGCTGGCAGCACCCCTGTTACCAAAGGGTAGAACTGCCCAAAGTCGCAGCACGGCAGCGCTGTGACCAACCTTCCCTGGTGTCATCCCTTGCAGACACGTCAGAGAGAGCAGAATTACCTCTTTGTTCTCTAGGTGCTCTGTCTGGTCTCTATCTTTAGCCTTTTGCTCCTCTGGCAGCTGCTTCTGTTCTTGCTCCTGCCTCTCGGTCTGTGCCAGCCTCTGCTCCTCCTGCTGGCAAGGGCAAGCCGACAGCGCGAGTTAATCCCTCTTACCAACCTACGCTGGTAATCCATTTTTTTGATATGCAAAAAAAAAAAAATCTCTAAGCATCTAATTGCAAGCCGGTGCTGGTGGCGATGCTGAGAGCGCTCTGGACACGGCGCAGCACCCGCCGCCTGAGCTCTCGAACCCACCCACCTCCCCACCCCAGGGCAGGAGCTGCTTCCTCCGGTACCGCAAGGACCTCGTGCTTGGAAAAAACTCGCCCCTGACTTTATCTTCAGGATAAAGATCAGTGACCAACCGCAGGTGGAAAGCCTGTGCTGCTGATCTTAGCCCCTTTTTAGCCCAATAAACCCCCTTTTCAGAGTCATCCCATTGTGCAGCAACCGTCCCAAAAGGGTCGAAAGAACCTCGCCCTGGGGATGCTCGGTTTCTGCTACAGAGCCTAAAGGAGACCCGAGGCTGCTGACTCAAGCATCGAAAACCAAGTAAACGAACCCCGGGCAGGCTGAGCGGCAGGACGGGCTGCACAGGGGTCTGCCGCCAGCAGCCCCTCACCGCACGACGCTGCCGGACAGAGCGAGGAGCTCGCGGCACGCGGGGATCCCACCGAGGAGTTCAGCGCCCCGCGGGCAGCCGGACAGCCGCGCAGTGTGCCAGTGCCGCAGCGACGACGATTTCAGGCAAACGCCGGGTAATTTCCAACTACTCCAACCCTCCTGCTCCTTCCCACAAATCCTCTTGCAGGTGCAGGTTCTCCCAGACCTCACAAACCAAACATCGCTGCCTCCTCCCGGCAATTCCTGGGTGCGTTTCCCCCGAAGGGACATCCCGGACGCCACCCGTGGGCTGTACCTCTGCCCCGGTGAAAGCGCACGAGCCCGCGCGGCTGCTTTGAACAGCCCGGATGCCCAGGCACGAGGAGGTCCCTTCGCAACCCCACAAGCGAAACCGCCCGCTCGGGGCATCCCTGCTGCAGGAAACAACCCGACAAAGTCCACGGTCTGCGCGCGTGGTTGTGCTGAAGGCGGCACAAACGTGAAACCTCCAGACTGCAAAGTCTGGGGCTGGCTCCTGTTGGACCAGGAGAGGTACGGATACACCCGGGCACGGAGAGGGCGGGAAGCTGGTCTGTCCTCTCCTTGCGCTCTGCCGTCCCACGAGCGCAGCGCCTGGAGCGGACAGAGGGACAGGCTCTGGGTCAAAGCCCCTCCGGCTGGCTCACGAGCTCGCTCACCGGGGTTTGATGGCCGCACAGCTCGGCTGCTCCCGGCCGTAACCGCTGCTGAAGCCAGGTCTGTCTGGCTCTACCCGCTACCGAGTACTCACCTCTTCCCTCTCCTTGCGGAGCTGCTCTTTAGCAGCCAACGCCTCCTTCTGCAGCCGAGCAGCCTTCTCCCGCTCTTCGCGCAGCCTGAGAACCAAACCCACAGACCGTTACCCGCAAAACCCCGCAGGGCACCCTCCCGTCCGGCGCCTGCCGCAGACCCTCCTCAGGGGACTCCCCACGTTATCCAGCACACAAGTTCTTCTCGGCAGCTCGGCACCCACGACGGGCCAGGGCTGCGCTGACGGCACAAGGCGGCTCTTCGCCGCTGTCACCAGCGCCCTCTGCTCCTGCTTCAATCCAAAGCCCCAGCACGGAACTCGGAACGTACGTGGATGTTGCCTTACTTTTCTGCCTGGATCCTCTCCTGCTCCTTCCTCCTCTCCAGCTCTCTCTCGGCCGCCAGCTGCTTCTCCCTCTCCAGCTCAGCCTGTCTCTGCTCCGCAAGCTTCCTGGCGCGCTCCTGCTCCTCCTCCTTCTTCTTCTGCATCAGCTCCCGGTGCCGCCGCTCCTCCTCCTCCTGGGGAAGCCCAACGAGGCAGTTACCCACCTCACATGGCACAGGAACAGGCTCCGGGGTAAAGGAGCAGGAGCACGGCGTCTGGCCCAACTCTCCAGCAGGGAAACATCTCGGGGCCCCGGAGCCCTCCAGGCGGGTGCGTCTCCTCTCCAGCGAGTTCAGCGCTGGCCTTTCCCTGCCCACAACGCACCCCAAAGGGCGTCACGGCCCCGGGTCTCCTGGAGACAGGTTTAACCGAGAGGTTTTAACGCCCGCTGACCCACACATCAAGGTCTTTAGCAGGAATCTGCCCAGAACGGCGGCAGGAACGCGGGTCACCGCCAACACCGACAGCTTGCCCCCGTGGACAGGGACCCCCTCCGCCGCTCTGCGATGGGTCGTGCTCGAGCTCCCGCTGGGCTCCCCGCTCACGGAGACCGTGGCAGCCTGCGGCCGTTCCAGCCGCCCGCGGGGCGACAGCGCCAGCACTGACCTGCTGCAGGGCTTTCTGTCTTCTGGCCTCTTCCTCCTGCCTGCGCCGGGCCTCTGCCTCTTCCATTTTCTTGGCAGCCGCTTTCTTTCTGATCTTCTCCTCTGCCAACCTTTCCTCCCGCACCTACGACACACAGGCAGCCCGCTGAGAGCCGGAGCCTCGGGTGGGACAGCTCCGCGCCGCGACATCCCCGCAGCAGGGCGCAGCCGCAGGGCTCCCACCCTCTCCCGGGGCAGAAGCTTCACTTTGCTGCCGCCAGGAGCCCGGGGGACCTGCGCTTTATTTCGAAATATACTGCTTAGGGAAACAGCCTTCTTCCACATCCCCCGGGAACAGCTGGTCCCATGCTGCTGTTTGTGCATTAACCCCAGCAAAGCCATCGGAGCGCGTTCTCAGAACCGCGAAATAAGAAAAGCAGCTGGAGGCAATTAAAGCAGACTAATGACCGCTGCGGCCGCGTGTGCAAATTGTCGGAAAGTCTCAGGCACAAGCGCGGCTCTGGGTGAGGTGTGTTTATTTCTCCATCAGTCAGGCGGGAGAACAGCTTCAAGCAAACCCTCGGGCTCGGGCTGGCTTCATCCGCTTGAGGTTATTCTCCCACCTGACAGAGCCTCGCTGAAGGCGTTTAGGTTCGTAATTCTGGAGAACAAGGGGCTGCATCTGCCATTTGCTGTAACCAGGAGAAAGGCGGTCGCTCAGCATCTCCAGGTTTCCGGGAAGACCTTTGTCCAGCCGTTCTCCGGTTCGTTCTCTAGATTCCCGCAGCCCCAGTTCCCCCCTTTCTGGAGGGCACACGCGGCACCATCCGCCCC
Organism: Pterocles orientalis; assembly: GCA_011057875.1. NCBI lineage: Eukaryota > Metazoa > Chordata > Aves > Pterocliformes > Pteroclidae > Pterocles > Pterocles orientalis. The sequence continues at coordinate 224,638 of WKFP01014086.1, forward strand.
AACGGATTATTTATTCTCCCAGATCACCTCTGCAGGGACACTGCGCCTTACCTTCTCGGTCTTCTCGTCGAACAGAGCAATCTTCTGCTCAATCCGCCTCTTCCTCTCCACCTCCATTTGCTCTGCGCGCTCCCGAGCTTGCAGCACCTTGCGCAGGCGCTCCTCGCGCTTCCTGCGGGACACAGCACAGCCGCCGCTGAGCTCCTGACACCCCGCTGCCCGACACCTCGAAACATCAGCAATGCTTTCCGCTCCAGCCCAGGCAGAGGAGTTCAGAGGAAAAGCCGAAAAAGCCATCAGCGAAGATCGTTAACGTTTAATTGGCATTCCAGACACTGCCAGAACAAACACTGTCCTCGCGCCGCGAGAGCGAGCCAACACCAATATCTGCTGCGAAAGACCAGAGAGAGGGACCTAGAGGTGCACGAGAGCAGTCCCGACACGGAGAAAGCAAATACTCACAGCTTCGCCTCTTCCAGCCGCCGCTTCTTCTCTTCCTCCAGTTTCTGTTTTCTCAGATTCTCGGCTTCTTGCTTTTTCCTCAGAGTCTCCAGCTTCTGTCTCTCCTTTTCCTGGGGGGGATCGAAACGTGATTGCACCCACCAGCCAGGGCTTCCCCCTGCCCAACACCGAGAACCGCAGCCGAGGGACGTAACCAGCCTGGCACAGAGCCCGGGCAGCACCCGGGGACACGGGTGTCGGGGACAGACATGACGGAGAACAAGGCAGCGGGGATAACCGTGGAGAGCAAGGGGAGCCGGGCAGTGGGGACAGAGACCGCAGACAGACAGCGCTGCCGCTTACGCCGGTAAAAAGAACCCAGAAAGCAGCGCTAACGGCGGCCACGGTCCCTGCGCCGGTGGCAGAAGGTGCTGGAGGAAACACCCCGATGGCTGCAGCCCCGCTGCCCGCAGAGCTTCACCTCCCGGAAACGCAGCAGCGCCCAACTCGCACGGAGCGCTCCCGGCTCGTCCCGAGCACACAGCCACCCTGTGTCACCCAGACACCCCCTGTGTGTCACCCCCTGTGTGTCACCCCCTGTGTGTCACCCAGACATCCCCTGTGTCACCCCCTGTGTCACCCAGACACCCTGTGTGTCACCCCCTGTGTCACCCTGACACCCCCTGTGTCACCCCAACGCCGGGCGTTCGCCCCGTTCTCCGGAGCAGCCCGGCCACCCCAGCCCCAGCGTCGCAGCAAACGGGGGACGATGACCTGGCTTAACGCGGGATGCGACACTGCGGATGCCCAGGGGTGACAGCCCTGATGAGCACGGTGAATATCCCCGGGATCACCCCGCGCTGGGCTCCGTGCCGTAAGCAGCCGGTGTTACCAGTATCAAACCGGCTAACTGAAAAATAACCGTTCCACCCCAGCGCTCTGGGGCTATTTCCTCCTGTTTAGCCCCCACACAGAAGAAGTCCTGCGGGGACGGTGCCCACCCCACAGGAGACCCAAGACAGAACCGCCAATGGACCGACAGCAGCAGAGGATGCAGCAGCCAGGACCTTCCCATCCCATCGGCTCCTTTGCCCATAGACACCAACGTCAGAGAACAGCGGAGAGACCGGAGCCCGAATCCCTCCCCGCCTCCCAGGGACGGCCATCCCGGCGGCTCTCCGAGCAGCACAGCCACGCCAGCTCCCAGCAACACCAACAATCCTCATTTCAGGGTGCCAGGCAGACGCTAGACGCAGGAAAACAGCTTCTGGAGCACACCCTCCTCCCCTCCCCAGCCCTCCTGCCAGGGAAAACAAGCCCGGGAACCCCTCGCTGCTGGGTATCAGCGTCACCGCCTGTGCTCCGCGTGCCAGCTCCAGCGCGTCCCCGGGTGTCCCCGTGAAGCGACGCCCAGGGACTGGCCCGGCGCTGTCAGAGCTGCTGGGGAGCAGGAACCGCAGCACACCGACCAAACCTGCTGCTCCTGGAACACGGACTTTGAGTTAAACACCAAACCCAGAGGAGGTGAGAGCCGGGGCTGCCCGTCAGCGACGCAGGCAGCACCCTACTGCAAGCCCAGCCCGGGTAATTAAACGATCGCGACTGACGACCGAACTGCCCCGCGTAAGCGGCACACGGGGAAAACCGACTCCCTTTGGAAACACAGAACCGAATCTTCCCAAATCCCATCCACCTGGACAGCTGCTCTGTTCGGGTGCGGGTGCTGTGACCCCCGCTGTGGCACTGCACGGGCAGACATCAGCCCGCGGACAGCACGGGGGGCTGCCTGTCCCTGCGGCTGCGGCAGTTACCCCACGTTGGTACCGATGTTGGTTAGCTCTGGACACTGGCACACTTCCCTCAGGGAGCCAGCAGCCTCCTGCTCAGGACAGGCTCACGTTTCTTCCCGTTCAAAGGTCTGAAAAACCTCAGGGCACCAGCAGCTGAGGCTGAAGAGGCATTTGCTCAGACCTCACCCATTGGAAAAGCCCTGGAAAGGAGACCTGGGATGTGCAGGCTTCGGCTGCAGAACGCCAGATCCCTTCATTTTCCTTCCCCAGTTTTCATTCCCGATAACACCACAGGGGAACGCTGCAGCAATAAAGCCGAGAGTCCCCGTTAGAACTCCGGGAAGGTGGCTAATCACCGTTTTGTTCAGTTTCTGAAGTGTAAACAGCTCAAAGTTACTTCTTATTCTAATGTGGGCTGAAAGGTTTCTTTCCCGCCTGTGCTTTAACTTGGACACTCGTCAGACCACCAGGTACTGGCTGAGCGCAGAGCCCCGTCTTACCTTGGGATCGGCCTGGAGCGGGGTGTTGTACCTGATGAAGGATTTTATTACTCCATTTCTGCCCACAGAGCTCGGCGTCATCAGGAGCTGGTTCTTCTGCACCGTGTGCAAGAACGTTTTGAAAGGACGCACCACCTGGGAGAGGAACGACAAAAATCCATCCTCAGGAGCGTGGGGAAGAAACGGGTCCTGGGGACGCGCACCGGGGTCACACCGATCTTACTTTGCTGGCTGGAAAGGTCGGGGAGGGGGTCTTCCTTCTCAGAGGAGAAAGCCCTCCGTCTTCTGCTTGCTGGTGGTCGTAGCGTTCGTCCACAGCTCTCTTGTAACTTGGCTTCCTCCTGCGAGAAAAATACAGCCCGTCACACGGCAAGCCCTCCTGGTTGTCTCAAAGCCGGGTCTGAAGACAGACCATAAAGCTGCCCTGGAATAAAAGATATTTCAGTGTGTGCACACGTAGCTGTCCAACAAATTGTTCCTAATGCAAGAGAAGATAGAAATTAACTCCTCACAGAGGCAGAGAAAACCTCCTGCAAAGTTTGTCATCAAAACACAGCCTTGAACCTGCTTGGAGCTGCACAACAGCTCTCCAGAGGCACCTTCCAACCAACACACCTGGCACTCTGGGGCGGTTCCTGGGTCTTCTCATTCTTATTGACGTCGTTTTCTGAAAGAAAGCAGTCACACAGTCAGTTCTAGTGGAAAAAAAAAAAATCCCAAAGCAGCTTTGAAAGCAGACAGAGATTTAGCAGATCGTTAAACAGCAGAAACCAAACCCTGCCATGAATTACGCTCAGCAGGACCGTGCTGCTCTCAGCAGGCGGCCACCCAGCACCATCCAAACCCAGACACGCAAACCAGCCGAGCGGTCCGAAGTGACCCGCGGCGCCCAGCCCGCAGTGACGCCGCGCTGTCGTGTTCTGCACGGACATGGCGCAGCCGCTCGCGTCGGAAACGGGGCTCAGCCAGACCACCCCTGACCCGAGACATCCCTCCACCCATCCCCGTGTGCTTCCCAGGGTGGAAAATAACTCCCGCACAGGATCTCCTAACCGCTGATCTCTCGAACCAAACCCTCGCTTGTCAGCTCTCCAGTTAACCAGCCAATCTTCCAAACCTCCCGGTCAGCCTCCCAGCCAAGCGGTGACTTTAAACCTCAGCCCCAAAGATCCTCTGGAAGCTACCGTTGCTGCTCGGCTCCTGCGGCTGCTCGTTTCTGCTGACGGTTCGGGAGCGAAGCGACATTCGTGGACTTTGGAGATCCTGTAGGCAAAGCAAAGGGGTTTCAGCAGAACTCTCACGAACAGCCAGGCACGATTTCTGATCACGATGCCACTCGGACAGGGACACAGCCCGTAACGTCACCAAACACAAAACCACCCGCACAGCACGCGGCACGGGTGCCAGCAGCCAGAGCCACCCTTCCCTCCCGCTGGGAGAACACCCCAGGACACCTCCTGGGCGAAGCCCCGATGCGGCGCCAGCACCAGGAGCAGAGACGCCAACCGAACACGAGGGGCTGCAGCGAGGGATGCGCTGCGTGAACCCAACGCACTCGTGAACAAGGACAAAAGCATTTCCAGACGGAAAGCTCTTCCCTCGCCGGACTCCTGGCAGAGTTGGGCAGCTCCTTTTCCTCGGCGGCGAGGAACGGACAGACAGGGAGACAGCCCAGACAAACAGCTCGTTGCCCTGATCTGTTGGTGATGAAGGGGACGTGCATCGCTGTCTGCCGCCTGTGCGGTTACACCGGCCCAGCATCACTTCTGCTCTGATAATGGTTTCATGTGTCTGGGGAGAGCAGCAACGGCTTTTGAAATCCACACTCTGCCAGCGATGCACTAACGCCGCTCCCCAGGCACGGCTGGCAGACACAGAGGAGGGGGAAGAGGAGGAGTACGGAAACTTCATCCTCCCTAAATGCTTCTGTAGGGTCCTCCCCGCAGGCCGGGTATAGGAAGCACCCGGCAGCCCCACAGGACGCAGATCTGATGAACTCGGGATCAGCCCGGAGAAGAACCTGACCCTGAAGCGCCAGCACGCACCCAGGGACCGTCGGCGTCCTGTAGACATCGGTGATTTCTGTTCGGGAAGGCTGAGTCACTGCGTTTCACACCGCTCACAGAGGAAGCCTCCAGCAGAAACCAAACCAGTTTGTTTTGCCGAGAAAACGGGTGACAGATCGACGGATGGATGGGGTGGGGTGACGTGGTGACACGGGCTGCGGATGGGACAGGCTGCCGGGCACGACGGAGCAAACACCAGCACTCTGGTCATTTTTCTCTTCTGTTTTCCCTTTAAGCTTTTCTACAGTTGTAACTGGGGGAAGCTAGAACTCCAGAGGCACTAGAAAAAGCCGAGTTTTAGGAACTTTTCCAGATCCGCCGAGAAGCAGAGCCCTAACGGCAGGCACGAGCCTGTCCCTGCCTACAGAGGTGCTCAGGGCCACGGAGCTGCACCCCACTGATCCACTCTTTGCTTGCTTGAAAGTCATTCTGGACAGAACACGGACATAACCCCGGGATTTCCTCCACTGAGATTGTGGAAGGTTGCGTTTGACCTGGATGATGTTTACAAATTCCTGTGGATGTCTCAAGATAAACTGACAAACTCTGAACAACCTGCAGGACTGAAAACGGCCCAAAGCAGCTTTAAAAATACAGAAGCAGCAACAGCGTACAGACTGTCCGACTGAAACAAGCCTCCCCGAAGGTCATTTATCTCCGTGGACTCAGGGTGGATTTTCACAGAGCCGATCTCCAGCAAGAAGCCAAGCAGCAGGAGCCAGAAAGCAGGGCTCCACCCTGAACGCCAGCGGTAGCGGGGCCGGTGACCAGCGCGGGTGTGCATCAGCCCCTCGTTTAAATGTATTTATGGAAACTGTCAGAGAGAATGCTGTTCTCTGGTCAGAGCTAGCCTTGGCTTTGAAAGCGCCCGAGACTGTCACACCTCACGGACACCAAACCTCTGCCTGCGCCCGGACAAGCCTCGGGCCACACGTGCTCATCTGCCAAATAAAACTTCACTGGTTTGGTTTTGCCGGTTTTGGAACATTTGGTGATTAAAAGTGACTCGGCAATCTCAGACGTGCTCTAGCCTCTGCATCAGAACCAGGAGGGCTGGGGGTAGGCTCGGGCACGTACGGGAGCCAAGCACTCTGCACGTTCTCCACTGAGCGAGCCCAGCGAGCTGCGGCCAGAGCTCCCCAGTAACGAGAGGTGCACTCAACACCTTCTGCTCTCAGGTCCTTACAAACCCACAGAAACGCTTTTAACCTCTGCTCAGTCCTTACCAGCTTGGGGGGGGTACAAGGTCCAGGAGGAGGCCTAGAAAAAGAAAAGAAAAAAAGCGGCTGTGTTTAATAGCATCGAGGAAAGCGGGAAGCCCCTCGTTACCCGCGGCGTATCAGAGCACGGACTCTGCGTGCAGGACAGAAATCACCTTCCTCGTGCACAGCCAGCCTCTCTTATACCACCTCTGCTCTAACGTGACCTCATGCCAAAGCAAGCTGGTACTTTTCCATCCCACACCCTGCATGCGAGCGTCCACACAGCTCCTGCTCTAACAAACGTGTTTTGCCGTGCTCCCTCTGCCTGTTTGTACCTCCCACGGCTCATAGCCACCCAGCTCAAGGGCATCACGCTCCGCCAGCCCCGTCAGGCTGCTCGCTGATCACACAGTTATCTGCAAGCAGTGTGTCGTATACCAAGAACCCCACGGTAAAACGTCCTCCAAGCAGAATATTAAGGATAAACAAATATCTTAAAGTGTCTCACCCTGTTTTGACAACTGTCTCTTCATCCTCCGGCACCAAGACAGAGCTGGTAACTGCAGGAAAAGGAAAAAGACACCAGAGCTGTAACGTACAGGGGCAGGCCAAGACTCTTTGCAGGAGCGCAGTTCACTCCAGACCCTCGCAGAGGCATTTGCGCTGCCTCTGGGGCACCACCTCGCGTGCTGCTGCGAGTCAGGGCAGCTGAGCGTACCTCGGGAGCACTAGAGAAAATGCTGCCCGCAATTTTCACATAAGAGATGTTTCCAATTACAGACAAGTTCAGAGTCGCAGCGTATCAAAGCACGGACTCCTGCGTGCAGGACAGAGATCCCCTTTCTCGTGCACAGCCAGCCTCTCCTGTACTATCTGCACTCTAACGTGACCTCACGCCAAAGCGAGCTCGTGCTTCTCCATCCCGCGCCCTTCACGAGTGTCCACACAGAAGATCAGCTGCTGCACCCACTGAAGAACCAGCCCCGGCCCCGTGATGGTGTTTTCCCCTCAGCAGCAAAAAGGAGATCAACAAAAAGAGCAGGAACGGTGCCCAGCAAACTCATCTGGTGACATTCAAACTTACCATCCATGCAACTGGAGGACACGGACGACTTCCGAGCTGCCTTCTTCTTGACCATTGACCTGGTGATGGATTTGCGGATCATACTCTCCCTCTTGCGGGCTAACGAGTATTTCTCTGCCAAGGAGGTTCTGCGAGTCATTGAGGTTTTACCCATCAGACTTCTGCGCACGGAGTGGCGGCTCCGCCTGGAGCCCGTTGGAGTCCTGGGGCTGTCCCTTGGGAGCTGGGGAGTCACCGTGTCAGACCCATCTTGTACCTGGGCAGAGCCATCTGCCTCCTCCAGCCCCGGCTCTTTGCTTAAAATGACCGTGATGTTCACCGCCTTTGCTGTCTGCAGCTCGGATGCAGCCTCGCTTTCTCCCGCATCATTTGCCTCGGGGGTACGAGGGACCGGCAGCTCAGAGGCTGCAGGCACAGGCGGTGATCTGGCAACCCGGCTGTCCTCGGGAGAATCATCATCCAAGCCCAAGATGATGGTGGTGGAGAGCTGCTCTGCTGGCTTGGGTGTGCTCTTCTGGAGGCAAAGCTCCGTGCTCACACGACCGCTGACATCAGCTCCTGCTAAGGGAACCTTCCCTTCGGCCTGCCGGGCAGGAGGGGTCTCAGGAAGGATCGCTGAGATTTTAGCGGATATCGCAGCCTGGGATCTTGTCACACGTTGGGGTGGGGAGGCTTGTTTGAGCTCAGCCCTGGTTAGCTCCAGGTTTTCTTTGTTTTGGAGTCGCTGAGAGCATCGCACAGAGGGTACCAGTTTGAGACTGCTATTCTTCCTTCTAGATAACCTAACGACAGAAACAGCGCGTTAGCCTGGAACCGGATCCCTGGACAGCCCTGAGCTCCTGTCAGAGCAGGGGATGTGCCGGTCCCCGGCTGAAAGCACAGCGACAGCACGGGATGCCCTGCACCCAGCGCACCGCTGTGCTGTGAGCCTGCACCAGGTACGGAGCACGACGCGAAGCTCTTCTGCGTGCTAACAGGAACACGCAGGGAAACAAAGCTAAAACCTGGGGGACAAGCCCCCCAGGAGCTCGGGGGACACAGAGCTGCAGGAAGCGGCCGGCGCAGAAAGATGCGATGAGCACAGTGACTGCGGAGCAGGGAAGGGAACGGGAGAAGGAAACACAGAGACACGGAAAGGAACCGAGGGACAAAGAGCAGTGCTTTTCCCAGGAACCGCCGCGCCAGGAGCCCCTCGTCCCACCGGGCCTCGAACGAACTCCCGACCGGGCCTTTACCGCGGGGACGGCGGGGGCACGGCCCGGGGCGCGCTGGGAGAGGGGGTGAGCTCTGGGCCGCCTTTTCCAGGGGGTTTTGGAGCCTCTGCGTCCTACCCTCCGCCGACCCACCCCTCCCGAGCGGCCCTCCCCGGTCTCCCCCCCGCCAGGCCTACCTCTTCTTGCCCGGCTCGTGGTTGTCCTGCAGGGCGGAGAGACGCTTCCTCCGCTGCCGGTTCTTCTGCGACGGCGTCTTGGGCATCAGCTCCGGCTCGTCGCTGTAGGGGCT
>WKFP01014086.1:233243-256275 GCA_011057875.1 Pterocles orientalis
GCCCGCCTGGAATTCAAACCTAGCGCCCGCCTTCCGCCCCGCCGACGTCACCGCTGCGCCAGCCTATCGCCGCCGCGCCACCCCCCAGCCCGCTCTCCCCATTGGCTGCGAGGCGACAAGGGCCCGCTCAAAATCGGCCCCTCTCTACTCCACGATCTCTATGGTCGTGGAGGACTCGGCTTGGAAGGCGGGCCTTGAAGGGGCAGGCAAATGGGCTGCGGGGCTTTAACGGCGGGGGAGTGATGGATGTGGGCAGTAGCCACTAAGAGGCTCGTCTCGGGGGCCGGGCGCTGTGATTGGCAGAGAGCAGAGTGATCTTGGGGCGGGAGGGGAAGTGGTGTTTGTGAGGACGCGGTGGGTCAGTGGGTCGGTCGGGGAGGCTGAGGGGGGGCCTGGTCCAGTGGGGTGGTGGTCTGGGCTCTGCTGGCTGCTCTGTCTCGGAGGGTGGCAGGCAGAGGGGGCTGGGGCGTCCTTTGGAGCCTCATTTCTGGGCTTGTCCCTGTCTGGGTGCAGCCCCCGAGCCCTGGCCCGCTCATACCCTGCTCTGGGGCAGGAGGTAGGCCTGGTGCCTCCTCAGTGCCAGTGAGCCTCGGCCTCTTCCCCTGTGCTCCGAGCAGGGCCAAGGGAGAGGCCGGGGTTGACCCTTGGTCTCTCCCTCTGTTCCAGGCAGAGACATGGCGGAGGCTGGGGTTGACCCTTGGTCTCTCTCTCTGTTCCAGGCAGGGCCATGGCGGAGGCCGGGGGTCCCATGCGGCTGCTGGAGGTGTGCACACAGAGGCTCTCCCGGTTCCTCCACGATGCTGAGCACAAGCACTTGGCCTGGCTGCGGGAGGTGGAGGAGCAGGGCCTGAGGATGCTGGAGAGGTAGGGGCTGCCCTCCAGGGCCCTCTCCATCCCCCAGGAGTGCTCTGGCCTCAAAGCATGTCCAGCCCTGGGAGTGTAAGGCCTGTGTGCTCCCAGCTGCTGGGGGGCCAGCCCTGGTGCTGGGCCTGGGGACGCTGGGACAGCCAAGTGGCCGTGGGTTCAGCAGCTCCGTTTGGGCCTTGGTGCTGGGTGGCTGCTATGTCTTACCCCGGCACTCATCCCCCTGTTCTGTGAGTAGCATTGGTTTAGGTAGTGGGGTGAAGTGATCTCTGTCTTCTGCATTTGTCTGCTCAACAGCAACTTTGGGGCTGAACCTGAGTTAATGCCCAAAACGCCGTCCCAGAGGAGACGTCACAAGAAAAGGCAGTCCTCCTGCCTGAAAGATGAAAACAAGGAGCCAAACAGGAGGAGGTAGGTGAGCCGGTTTGTTCTGGCTCTGCCACACAGTGTGTAAGAGTGGAGCAAAATAGCAACAGTTTCCATGTACACAAGAACGTGAAGTAGCTGCTTCATTCCCTGAGTTCGCAAATGCCTTTAAAGCAGCACATCGAGATCATCAGTGGTTCCTGAGGAAGTCTGGGATGGAGTTGGCTGGTTTCCTTCACTTTTGTTTTTTCTTTTCTCTGCTTATAAACAAAGAATAAATATTCTATTTTCTTGTCTGTTTGGATTTTGTTTTTGTTTGATTTGATTTTTCATTTCGGCGTGATTTTTGGCCTGAGGTTGCTACGGGTGTTGGCTCCCTGAACCTTTGCGCTGCTGTCTGAGAGAACCTGAGGATGGAACTTGCTCCCAGTGACGTGCAGAAGCAGCGTGTCCACGGTGGTTGTTTGAACTGGCAGGTGGAGAGGCTCGAAGGGGTTTGCAGTGAAGCTGGTGTGGAAAGTGATTTGCTTAGAACCAACCGTGCTCGAGGCTTTTAAAACCAACCCTGAGTTGACAGCAGTTGCCAAGGCAGGATGGTATAGGGCAGGATTTAATTGCAGGTGTAGCCAGGGGTGGCTGTGATGCTAATTAACATCCTCAGTGCCGCTTCGTGGTAGCTGAGTGTGTCTGTTCTCATGCTGTGGTCAGGGGCGAGGCGGTTACGGCCGCTGTCCCCTCAGAGCTGAGGGGACACAGCTGCTGCGGTGTGACCCGCTGCTGGGCACACAGGGGCGACCTGTGGGAAAGGCACTTGAATCTTGATAACCACAGAGAAAAACCCTAGAAACTGGGCAGGAAGAATGAGAACTACAAGACCGTCAGAAGCCAGACACAGAGGACAGGGAGAGCAGTAAGGCAGCGAGGGAAGATTGTGTGTGAGGTGAAGGAGGGCAGGAGAAGAAATTGTTGCAGACCTAAACGGGGAGGGCTCGTAAGATGTGCTGTTAATTTCCAGGTAATTTCCTGAAGACGACAAGCCTTGCACATATTTTTCCTTGCTTAAACTTAGTTTTGAAAGATCTGCTGATGTGACAAAAAGCCTGGGCGGGCGGTCACTTGTCAACAGGAAGCTCACGCTGCGGCTCAGCACGCCGTGCTCCATCCTGCAGGGCTGGGCCATTGTTCTTTGCCTTGCTCTGGTTTTTGCAGTGTGCGTTTTAAACCCCGTTTCTTAGTGTTGTGTTAATTACATGTTTCCGATTTGGTCTTTTTTTGCTAATTCTAGCACAAAGTCCCTCTTCTTGCCGGGGGTCAGAATGAGAAATTAAGAGAATGAGGCTGGGGGGTGGAGGGTATCTATTGGCAGTAGGACAGGTCAGTGCTTGCTGGTGGTCGTGCCCCAGGGGCTGTGAAACCTTTTCCGTACACCGCTGTGGGGTTTATTCGCCGCATTGTCTAGCTGTTGCGCACTTCCAGATCAGCTCTCCGTCTTTGTCTCCAGCCTTTATCTGGCTGCCTCCGGGGAAGGTCGTGGGACGCCGCCCTCCTCTGCACGGCCAGAGCTGTCCTTGGGTTTGGGGTTTGTCCACCTGATCTTGACGCGCTGATCAGCAGCATGGCTCTGTCCTCTCGTGGGGAGTTGCTGCTGCAGCAGAGAGGATTCCACTGCCGGAGCTCCCGGAGCCTCTCTGTGGTTGGTCGAGTGTAGCTGGAGACAGTTACTGTGTCTGATCGTTTTTCACTCAAATAACAGCAATTCAAAGCATTTGTGAGTCCCAACCATGCGGGTGTTTTGCGTTTCCCTCGTGCTGTCAGGCAGCATCGCTGGTGTCCAGCCTGCTCACAAACTCTCTGTTTAGAGCCGTGGATGTTTTTTCAGCTCTGGGTTGCTGCCTCCCCGGTGCCGGGGTGCGTTTTGTGCCGAGCCACCTGGCAGAGAGCGGCAGCACCCGCTGTTCCCGCTGGGATCTCGTAGATCTCTGCCGGGGAGGCGTCCACGCCGAGCTGATCCTGGGACACGGCGATATCTTGGATCCAAACCCCTCCCTGTGCGGACACCTGCACTTCTCCCAAGGCAAACAGCAGAGCTGGCTGCACCAGGATGGCTTTGTTGTCCCCTGGCGTCACCTCCGCCTGGGCTGTGGGTCACTGTCCCCAAGGAGCAGCGAGTGTCCTGGGAGCTCGGCTGCTGCGGTTTCCGTCGGTGCGGTGCAGCCGTTGTTTGCGGGTCAGCCCGGCGCCAGGCTGGCGTGGCTGCGGTGGGGACACGTGCCGCATCCCTGCCTGCCGTACGGAGCGTCGCGTCCAGCAAAGCGCATCCTGCGGGGAGCAGCAGCTTCTAAATCATCCCATCGGGGTCCAGGCGCAGCTCCTGCCCCTCACCAGCGACGAGGGGTGCGAGGGGGATGGGTGGGGGGAGGAAGCCTCCAGGTTCACTTCAAAACTTGTTTTCTGCCTTTTCCTCTAAAAAAAATCATCTTTTTCATCGTTTTGTTTAAAATTGTTTTTATTTAAGGTTGTCCAGGAGGAGAAGCAGCGTCAAGCCAGCGTCTTCCAAGCCCAGCTCCCAAAGGCGCCAGAGCAAGGGGCAGCCGCAGCCCCCCGGCTGCCAGGGGGAGGAGGTGGCCGCGTCCCGCGGTGCAGGGGGGTCTCCGGCCAGCGTTAGAGCCGAGCTCCCAGCGTGGACTGGGAAGTGCCCAGCGGAAGCACAAGGTCCCGTGGCGAAGGCGGATTGTCAGGACTGTCCTCGCGGTGCCGACAGCAGCGACGCAGCCCATGAGGCTGTTACGGGGGAGCCGCTGCCCGGGGGGGACGCAGCCGCTGAGCTGCGGGACGTGTCTCCTGCCGCTGCCGTCCCTGGTGGGCAGACAGCGAGGGCCGGGGCGGAGGCGGCCCCCAAAAGAACAGCAAGTACCTCCACTCCCAAGGCTGCTAGAGATGGAGATCCTGCTGCGCCCCAAGGAGATCTGTCTCCTCAAGCCCTCGAAAAGCTGCTTTTCCAGGGCTCCGGCAGCACGTTAACCCCGGTGAGATCCAAACCGCGTCGTTGCTCTGGTCGCCGAAACTTTGTGGGTGACCCCCGCAAGAGCCATAGGGCTTCCTTGGCGGAAAAATATTCCCTGGCCAGCAGAAGAGAGAGCATGATCCGCAGGTCCATCAGCAGGGCCATCTCCAAGAAGGCGGCGGCGCGAGAGTCATCCTCTGCCTCCAGCAGAGTGAGCTGTAAGTGCGTCCCAGCTGCGGGGTGTGTTGGCTGGGCTGGGGCGCGGCGAGCCAGCGGCTGTGGAGCTGCGTCCCCGTTGCCTCCGGCTCCTCGGAGTCTCCTTGTCCACGGGCCTCTGGCTTCCTCCCCTCTGGGGTGCGATCTGTGGGTCCTCACCTGCTGTTGGCAGGCTGTGCACAGGCAAAAAAATTAAAAAACCCAAAAGAGAGAGAGGAGGGGAAATGCGGTCAGTCCGGTTCTAGCCACGCGTGGGGTTTGGCGGTGGGATGAGGCTGTGGCACTCCCTGGGGAGGGGCTTTGGGTGTCTTCTGCCAACCCTCCAAAAAATCCGTAGGAGCTGGGTCTCTCCACCCCCCGAAATGCGGCTGAAATGGGCGGAGGAGCTAAGATGCTTTTTGGGGGAAGACGGCGGACCGACTGAGAACCAAACAGCCCAGTGCCCGGAGGTGGTCCAGGCTGTTCCTGGACCCCGCGTGTCCGCTGTCCCCACCGCTCCTGGGGAGGTTTGGCTCTTTGGACTCTTCTAAAATCATCGCTTCTGAAGTCAGATTGGCTTCTAATAGAGCGCTGAGGCTTTGGTGTTTGGTTCTGTCCGCTTTGAGTCACGCCGTAGCTCGGCGGCGGTGCCGGGGAATGGAATCGGCCAAAATCCAGCAAATCCCCGCAGCAGGGCGTGCGGGGAGGCAGGAGCTGGAGCCCGCTGGCACAGCAGGAGCGTGTTTGTGCAGCTGGAGCAGCCTGCAGCAGAGGAGCTGCTGCCCCGGTTCTCTCCCTTCCCAGCCTACAGCCGCGGCAGGTGGCGGTGCCGGTGCCGGTGCGGGAAGCTGGGACGAGCAAGCGGCGCGTTCCCCGGGAGGAAAGCCCGGGGCGCGCGGTGCTGCTGCCGGGAAGCCTCGGGATGAAGTCCCCGAGCTGCTGATGCTTTTCTCCTGCAGGTCAAAGCTCCTTGGAGGTTTTTGGGGAAGAAGAGGCAACCGGCAACGCGAGGTGAGGCGGGAAGGAGCCACAATGCTGCGGGGAATCTGTGTGGGTCGCTCGCACGTTACGGACACGGGGCTGGTTCTGTGACAGGCTGTGGAGGTGACTTGTCACCTGGGGCTGGCTGGTATTTCGGCGTTGGTGCTGCTCAGGCACAGCCCGGAGGGCGGTTGGGCTTGTGTCCGGGCTCTCCCGGAGGGCGGTTGGGCTTGTGTCCGGGCTCTCCCGGAGGGCTGTTGGGCTTGTGCCCGGGCTCTCCCGGCTGGCGGTTGGGCTTGTGTCCGGGCTCTCCCGGCTGGCGGTTGGGCTTGTGTCCGGGCTCTCCGGGAGGGCCGTTGGGCTTGTGTCCGGGCTCTCCCGGAGGGCGGTTGGGCTTGTGTCCGGGCTCTCCCGGCGGGCGGTTGGGCTTGTGTCCGGGCTCTCCTGGAGGGCGGTTGGGCTTGTGTCCGGGCTCTCCCGGCTGGCGGTTGGGCTTGTGTCCGGGCTCTCCTGGCTGTGACCAGCCTCAGCACCAGCTGCGGTCTCACCTGGAAGGGGGACGGGGAAGACTCTCGCTGAGCTTCCTTCTCACCTGCTTTGTGGAAGTTCTGCAGAAGGGCACAAAGCTCGTCGTGTGGCGCTCAGTGACGCGGTGGAACGGTCCATTGGGCGAATGTACAGCGGTGTGGCCCGGCTGAAAAGGGCTCAAGCCTCTGGATGGACCCGGATCTATCTGCTTGTCCCTCGGGGTCCCTTATGCTGCCCCCGTCGTACTTTTGTCACCTATAACTTGCCCTTCAGAGAGCTGAAATAATTAAAATTCTTCTTTTACAGACCTGGACGGGAACTGAGCCCCCCAGGTGGAAAGGTGAGTTCTAGGAACAACCTACAAACGCTCTGTCCGGACATCTTCGTGCCCGAGTTGGTGGCTTCTGCTGAGCGTTGCCGCTGGAGGCAGGGAACCGGCCAAGGGACCCCTCTGCCGCGTCCCCTGGGGCTCGGCGCGGGTGCCGCTGGGCTGGGCAGCCCGGGGAGTGCCTGGGCAGCTGGCGGAGCCGCGGCGCTCTGGCTCCCGGTGGGCAGGGACGTGTTGTGCCTCTTTGAGTTTTTGGAGGTGTTTGGCCAGGTTCCCAGGAGCCAGCAAGCTCGTGCCTGTCGGCTGGGCGCAGGAATTGTCTGTGTTCTGAGCCTGCCGCCGCTGCAGGAGTCGGGGGCAGCTGGAGGTAACGCGCTTTCCTTGGCCGCCCAGGCTGTGCACACCCTGCTGCGTTGACCGGCAGCGCTGGCACGGCCAAGAGCCCTTCCCCGCCCGAGCTGGCACGGCATCCTGCGCGGCTGCGCTGGGTGAGGATGGCCCAGCAGAGAGGGGGCTCTGCTCTGGGGCCGGTGGTACCCTGCGGGCGGGGGCTGTGTGCGGGCAGCCTCCTGACACGCGGGGATGCTGCGCCGCGGCCAGCTGTTGGTCTGTCCTGTGGTGCACCGCAACGGCACTGGGAGTGCCCGAGAGTCCCGTAGCCAGAAACACTTGGTCATTCCCGAGGCGCTTTGGAGCCCGGGTTCAGGAAGCTCCTGCTCTGCTGGAGGAGTGCTGGGCAACCGTCCGTCCCCGGGGGGCTGGTGTTTCGTGAGCAGCCCCCCGGCGCGGGAAGGAGCCGGCCGGCGTCCCTGCAGCACAGCTCGGGCTGAGAGGGGGCTGGATGGCGGCTGGAAGTGACCGGCGTTTTCGGGGCAGCAGGTCCGCGGTAGCCGCGTCCTTTGGAGCAGCTGTGCTACGAGAATGTTTGTTCCCTTTCCCTGCAGGCTCCTGAAGACGTCCTTGCTCCAGGCAGAAGCGTGCGAGCTGCCAGCCCTCCTGCCCAGCGCTTGCCTCCTCCCGAGCCGCAGGCGGCGAGCAGCGAAGGTAACTTTGCGCTGGTCTCGCTTTTTCTCGCCCCAAAGACACACAGACCAGAGAGTCAGCGTGAGGGTTTGTGGGACTTGTTTTGAAACAAAACCACCTCTGGCCAGAGGTACTTTTCATCTCCTGAAGAGGCGAGACATGCAGTTAGCTCAGTAAAGACATAAATGTCTCCGAGCCCCGAGAGCTGTGCTGTCCCGTCCAGCGTCGGTGTGCGCCGGGTGAGCGGGGACACGACCCGGAGTGTCACCTTCTGCTAAAGCGCCTTGACATCCCTTTCCTGTGGCCCAGTCGTGGGAGGATTTGCAGGTCCTGTTTGTTTCCTGTGCCTCGGAGCAAGGAGAGGCAGCGGCTCGGGATTTGTTTCTCCCCTGCGGGAGCCGATGGGCGGCTGTGGAGGGAAGCGTAGCTGGAGGCCTCTGGAGAGACGGGTTGTGCCTGCTCGGGAGGGTCTGTACGGGATACACGCGTACCACAGCCTTCCTCACGGTACCTGCACACACCGGTACTCCAGGGAGCCGTCCAGGCTCCTGGTTTCTCGGTTTGGTTCGGTGCCACGGGGCTCTGAGCACGCGAGAGCTGCAGCCCCGCAGGATGCTGCGTGCCTGGTGCTGACTACAGGTTTCTTCGCAGGAAGCTCTGCAAATGCCAACAGCGAGCGCCAGAACCAGAGCCAGGAACAGCCCAACCCTGCCAAGTCCCAGGAGAATCCCTCGTGCATCTGGTAGGAGACGTTTGCAGGGAGGAATAACGAGCCAGTGGTCCGGAAGGGCTCAGCCCTGGCTTTTTAAGTAATTAGTTTTAAAAAGCTTTGGGTGTTTGTTTCCCTACCTCCCCCCCTCCACCGCAGCTCCTTCCGATGTAGTTTTGAAATCTTTGGCCAGATCTTATCTCCTGGGAGCTCCTTGAGCCTTCTTGAGCCGTGCCTGGGTCTGGGACGCGGGGCTGGCTCGGGGAGCAGGCGGAGGCGGCTCCTGAAGGGGTTCTCCCGGAGCAGAGCCAGTGGTGGGGACCTGTTCACCTTGTCTGGAACACCCGACTTGTTTCCTCGCCGCTCGTGTTACTGGTGCCTCACCTGAGGTGTCACCAGCTTTCGGCTTTGCCCTCAGTCCCCTGCCCTGGTTTTGCTGGGGTGAGCTTGGGAGGTGGATGGAGGGGGGGATAGCAGTAAGCTCTGTTCTCACGTGGATGCTCAGCACCACGGGGGGGGATTTGGGATCTGCCCGGCACCGCGGGGGGTGGCTCGGGATCTGCCCGGCACCGCGGGGGTGGCTCGGGATCTGCCCGGCACCGCGGGGGTGGCTCGGGATCTGCCCGGCACCGCGGGGGGGGCTCGGGATCTGCAGCCTTCCCTGGGGCTGCCGCGGGGTCAGGCCCTGGTGGCGCGGTGAATGACTGTCCCCTGCCTCTCCCTGGAACCAGGGGACACGAGGGAAGTTTTTTCTGGCACGGGTAAATCCCTGAGTGTCCAAAGCACTTGCAGAGCCCGTGAGACCCTGCCGGCGAGGTGAGCTGGGCTGGGTAGCTGCCAGCACGGGGTTACGTCTGTCCCACGCGGTGCTGTACCCGGCCGCTCTGGGACCCGGCAGTTCCCCGCCGAGCTGCCGCGCGCCGTCCCCGTCCTTCGCGGCGCCTGTGGCAGGGCTGAGTTCGGAGGAGGCAGCGGGCAGGAGAGGGAAGGGTGTCCCAGCAACTGAACGCTGCTGGCCGGACCGGGGAGCGTGGCGAGACCCTAACGTGCCTCTTGGTGACACCATCAGGGCG
Source organism: Pterocles orientalis (assembly GCA_011057875.1). Classification (NCBI taxonomy): domain Eukaryota; kingdom Metazoa; phylum Chordata; class Aves; order Pterocliformes; family Pteroclidae; genus Pterocles; species Pterocles orientalis. The sequence continues at coordinate 242,315 of WKFP01014086.1, forward strand.
AGGAGCCGCAAACAAGCGATGGGTGCTGTATGGAATGGGCAGCAGCCGGGGGGTCGTACCCCTTCCCCTTTGGATGACAAGCACAAGAATTCGGCAAACCCGGCTCCTTCTCCTTCCTCCCCGGCTAGCAAGGTGAGTGGGTGCCGTGGCCCTTCTCCGCCTCCCTTTCCCTGGCAGGCGGTAACCTCCGTCCCTCGTCTCCCGCAGGTTGTCAGACCGTTGCAAAGCTTCCTGCAGGCTGTGCAGAGAACCCAGCTGCTGGCCAGCCCGGGGCCCGCGGGACGCGGGGGTGTCATAAAGAATTTCGTCAAACGCAACGCTCCCTCCCGGCCCGAGGTGAAGGTGCGTCGGCGTCCCGCCTTCCCTCGCGGGGCTGGAGCGGGGATCGGGTCTGGGGCAGCGGCAGGAGGGACTCTGCCTGGAGGAGCAGAAATGAATTCCTGGTTCTGCCTGCTGCCGTGGATCAGGGCAGGTCCTCACAGTCCTACCGCAGCCCCCAGGAAAGGTGTCACCCCCCCGTCCGCACACGGTTACTGGCCGGGGTTTGATCCCCAAACCTTCCTCAGGTGCAGGGGAGTCTCCGCTGCCCTCTCTGCAGTCAGCAGAAACGTTTCATACTCTGGGACTGTCGAGCCACAGGGAAGCTTTTCCCCCTGCGGTGGGAACCCGCCCTTGTGCCGCGGGGCTGGTGTGGGGTCAGGCAGCGGGTTCCCACCGCGTACGGGCGCGGAGCTGAGAACAGGGCGCGTGTGCTGTGACGGGGGCGTTCCAGTGTTCTTTCCAAACCCTTAATTTTTTTTTTTATGTCTCTACAGGGAGACTTTGTTGTAAGTAGCGACGTCGTTAACCGTGGGGGCTGGAGGGTTCTGACGGACGCGGGCACTGGCGGCTCTTCCCCTCACACGGGCACCCCTGGGTGAACCGCCCTCGGCAGCGGTGAGGTGGCGGGATCTCCTTCCAGGTGTGTCCTGCTGGGAACTGCTAAGGAACCTTTCTGGCCTGGCTCCTTGCCCTGTGCCTTCTCCCCGTCCTCCCGGCTGCTGGCGTGGGTGACGCTGTCCCGGGGCAGGAGCCCATGCTGGGTGCTCGGCAGCGGCGGCGTGCTGCTCCTGCCTGGCCCTTCCCCGCGGCTGGAGGGCGGAGGTGTTTCCCTGCTGGACCCGCGAACCTGCTGCTCTGTCGGTCGGACCAGCGCTTTGCCTAACCCGCGGCGTGTCCTCCCCTCCGCTCCCCGTCCCGGTGCGTGGGTGGACGGGGCTCTGGCACCGACTGCCGCGGGCTGCGGCACCCGAACAGCCGGGATAGTCGGAACTCGTCTCCCCTCAGGAGAGGGAGCGGCAGAGGCTGGAAAGCCTCAGGAAGAAGCAGGAGGCTGAGGAGCAGCGGAGGAAGAAAGTGGAGGAGGAGAAGAGGCGGCGGCAGGAGGAAATGAAGCAGTGAGTTGGGTCCCCTGCCTCCTGCTCCTTCCCCGGCCAGGCAGTGCCGCTGCACCCTGCGCTGCGCCTGGGCACCCCCAGAGCTGCCTTTGGCCAGTGGCGCTGTGCCTGGGCACCCCCAGAGCTGCCTTTGGCCAGTGGCGCTGTGCCTGGGCAACCCCAGAGCTGCCTTTGGCCAGTGGCGCTGTGCCTGGGCACCCTGAGCGCTGCCTTTGGCCAGTGGCGCTGTGCCTGGGCACCCTGAGCGCTGCCTTTGGCCAGCGGTGCTGTGCCTGGGCACCCTGAGCGCTGCCTTTGGCCAGCGGCACTGTGCCTGGGCACCCTGAGCGCTGCCTTTGGCCAGCGGCACTGTGCCTGGGCACCCTGAGCGCTGCCTTTGGCCAGCGGCGCTGTGCCTGGGCACCCTGAGCACTGCCTTTGGCCAGCGGTGCTGTGCCTGGGCACCCCCAGAGCTGCCTTTGGCCAGCGGCGCTGCGCCTGGGCACCCTGAACACTGCCTTTGGCCAGCGGCGCTGTGCCTGGGCAACCTGAAGCTGTGCCTGGGCACCCCCAGAGCTGCCTTTGGCCAGCGGCGCTGTGCCTGGGCAACCTGAACACTGCCTTTGGCCAGCGGCGCTGTGCCTGGGCACCCCCAGAGCTGCCTTTGGCCAGCGGCGCTGTGCCTGGGCACCCTGAACACTGCCTTTGGCCAGCGGCGCTGTGCCTGGGCACCCTGAGCGCTGCTGCACCCTGCGCTGTGCCTGGGCACCCCGGGCGCTGCCTTTGGCCGGCGGTGCTGTGCCTGGGCACCCTGAGCACTGCCTTTGGCCGGCGGTGCTGTGCCTGGGCAACCTGAACACTGCCTTTGGCCAGTGGCGCTGTGCCTGGGCACCACCAGAGCTGCCTTTGGCCAGCGGTGCTGTGCCTGGGCACCCTGAGCTCTGCCTTTGGCCAGCGGCGCTGCCTGGGCACCCCGAGCGCTGCCATCGGCGCTGCGTTGGTCCAAAGCACCTGCTGGTGTCTGAACTTCACCCAGAAGTGAGCTGGGGCGAGGCTCAGCCGCCGCAAGTCGAGCAAAAGAACCGTTTTCCCCAATTTCCGCGGCAAGCCCCCGTCCCCCGGGCGCAGCCGAAGCTGAGAGCCCCTCTTGCACACCCTCTGCCCAGGAAGAGGGAAGAGCGTCTGAGGAAGGCGCTGCAGGCTCGGGAGCGGGTGGAACAGATGGAAGAGGAGAAGAAGAAGCGGATGGAGCAGAAGATCCTGCAGAGTGACGAGAAGGTGAGCCCGCTGGCCCGGGCCGTTGGGTGCAGACCGGCCGCTGGCGCGATGCGTGCAGGCGCAGGACCGCTGCGGGTGGTGACTAATGGGGTGGTGGGAAAGCATCACAGGCACTGAAACTCTGCCCGACAAGAGGCGGCTTTTGTTCTCCCTGCCTCTGCAGTGGCTCCAAACATTCCTGTTCTGACACGCGGTGTTCACGGCGGCGGCGTCCCCTGACTGTGCTGGGAGCGGTCCCTGCGCAGGGGACCGCCCGGCTCGGCACAGAGCGCGGCCGGCAGCGAGGCTGGGGGCTTGCAGGGGGTCGCAGAGATGTGGCGGGAAGGGAAAGCTGCCGAGCACGAGGGATGCTCATGGCTCGCAGATTTCTCTCTGTATTTGTGTCGCGTTGGGTTTTTGAAGCCTTGTCTGGCCCCCTTGGGTACGGGTGGGAGATGGAGATCGTGCCGGGAGGGCCGTGGGCGTGCAGACGGTGTCGCTGCTTTCGTACAACCGCGGGGGCTCTGCGGGGCTGGGGGAGGCTGTGCCTGAGCGACCCGCGCAGCCTTTGGGACCGGCGGAAAGGGTCGGCCTCAGAAAACAGAGGGCTTGTGCTCCTTTCAGCCTTCCCCAAAACCCGAGCGGCCAAGAGGACGCCCAGCCCTGGCTGTTCTGCTGCTGGGATGGTGGCTCGGGGGGGAACCGTGCCCCTGGGGCTCCCCTTTCCCCTCCCCGGGTCGTGCGGCACAGCCGTTGGCGGCAGCGCCGCGGGCAAGGCGCAAAGAGGTGCCGCATCCCCCTGTTCTGCGGAGAATCCCCGGCGAGGCGGAGGCGTGTGTTGTGGGGTTGTGCTGGAACATCGCAGGCTCAGACTCAGCCCCGGTCCTGCTCGGGGAGCGGGTCTGTCCCGGGGCTGCGGAACCGACCCTGCGGCTTTCTCAGGTGCGGCTCCCACAAGTGCGGGAAGAGAAGGTGGCGGAGGAGCGGAGCAAGAAAAAACTGTCGAAGAAGCACGGGGAAGCTGATGCACGGAAGCAGAAGGCGCTGAGAGTGGTGAGAGCACCTCTGGGTCCCTCCTGGGTGCAGGGAGCAGCGGGAGAGCCGCGCAGCGTCTGCCCCGTGGGACAGGGAGGGGTTACCGCCTTCGCCGCCTCCTGCTGCGGGGATTCTGGCGTGCGGGCTGGAAGATTTCTGTCCGGACAGTTGGTGTTGGGTTTGAACACGTGTTGCCCGTGGGGACAGAAGGGACAGGCCACCCGGCTGGTGGTCTGGCCGTGGAGCGTAGGAACGGGATATAACGAGCACGGGTTGTCCTAAAGCATCCGCTTGGGTTCCTCCCATCCTTCCCCCCTCGAGCTGGAGGGTCACGAGCGTTTTTCTGCTTCAGGAGGAAGATGAATCTGAGCAGCAGGAGCCGAAAAGGAGAGAGGACGAAGTGAAAGAAAAAGGAAAGAGAGTCTTGGAACTGAGGAACCTTGTGGAGCAGAAACAGGTGGAAGAAGCGCGGGAGAGGTAACGGCTGGTTTCTGTCCCGGCGGAGGGGACGTGGCACCGGCGGGGTCGCTGAGGCTGGTGCCAGCGTCGGGGCGCTGAAGGGAGAGGCCGGAGGGATGCTCGGCGGGTGGGGGCAGGCAGACCTGCTTTCCTCTGTAACTGAACCGCGGGTTTGTTCCCCAGGGATCACAAGCAGCGAGGGAAGGAGAAGGTCCCCCAAGCACAGCTGGAGTCGGCGGCGCTTACTGAAAAAAGCAGCAAGGTGGGGAGCCGGAGTGGTGTCGGGAGAACTGTTATAAACCAGTGTAAACCAGTAGGATGCAGAGGCGTGTTTTAAAACCAGACTTGTTTTCCCAGTGCAGCGTTACCGATTAAGGTTCTAACACTCGCTGCTGCGCGGTTTAGAGGAACTAATGCAGTAACTCCGATAACGAGGCAGACGTTCCTGGCAGGAGCTGGGGTTTGTGCCGGGACGAGCCGCCGCTGCGGCTGGAGGTGGGTCTGGCTGTTTCCCTGCTGGCGGGTGAACCTCCCCAGCCCCTCGCAGGGTGGGTGACGAACACCCCCAGGTGACGTTCGCTGACACTTAAATGCATATGGACACTAGTAAGGGATTTTTTTTCCCTCCTGCATTCACTCTGTGTTTGGAGGACGCGATCCCCGCGACAGACTTCAGGTACCGCGCGGCTTCGTGTGACGTCCTTGGCACTGAAATGAGGAGTGTCGTGGGTTAAAGTCGTGGCTGTTTGTCCCCAAATGTCGCAGTAACGTTTTCTTTCTGCGCTCTACTCTCGACGTCCTTCTACCTTCTTCGTTAGTAAAACGATCAAACCCCCCGGAGCTGCTCCCCCTGGGGATGAGCTTCTCCTTTGCCCTGGCTGCCCTGGCTCCCTGCTCCGTGATGTTCAGACTCACGTTTGCGCTGTGTTGGTTTGATGAAGGTCTGAACTCCTCCTGTGTTGCCAGGGACCGGACTGGAGCGCGTCGCAGCAGAGCTCCAGATGAGAGAGGAGTGGATCGGAGCTCCGAGAGCCGCAGCCCCTGCCCACCGCTCGCTCTTCCCTGCCGAGTGGTGCAGGAGAGCAAACCCCGGGACAAAGCGGCTTGGGCTGAGGAGTGGAAACTTTTTCTCTTTATTAGGAGCAAGAGAGCCCAAAAGTGCTGCACCAGCTGCCGGGGCAGGAGAAGAGAGCCAAGCAACCAGAATCCCTCGCTGTGGCTTCTGACCCTGGGCTCAAAGCGCTCGAGGTGAGCCTGGGCTCTGGAGACTTTGGATCTGAGCAAAGACCGGCGTCGCTTTATCTCTGGGTCTTGGCTTTGTTGGGTTTTCTGCAGAAGAGAAAACAGAGGGACTGAGGGTTGGTTTGTTTGGGTTGGTTTTTTGGTTTGTTTGGTTTGTGTTTGGTTGGTTTTTTTGTTTTTGTTTTTGTTTTTTGCAAGGGCCCTGGAAAATGTGGCTCAGTTGCAGAGAGAGTCTGGCTGTTTCGGCTGAGTGACCATGAATGAGGAATGACTTAATCCTTGTGTCTCAGCAGGGGGAAGATGGTCTGCGGGAGCCCCAGCAGCAGCTGGGAGAGGAGAAGAAAGCCAAGCAGCCAGAAGCATTGACGGCTGGTCCTGGCGCATGGCTGAGCAAAACCGTGAAGGCGAGTCCTGGGTCCCGCGGAGCCCTGGGGTGAAATGGGTCTGGGGTGTGTGGCTGTGCAGCCCGGCTGCGGGTTCATCCTCCCTTGGTGGCGGGGCCGGAGGGGAGATCCCAGAGAGCAGGCTGCGGGGCCAGGGGCATCTGCCGGAGGATGGGGTGGATGGCTGTCCTCTGGGGCGCTTGGCCGGAGCTGGGCGCGGGGGAAGCTGAAGGGAAGTGTTTTATCCCGGGGAGGATGTTTGGAGCAGCCGCGGGATGGCGGCACGGCTGGGGTCCGGGAGCTGCCGGGGTGGGAAAAAGCTGCTCGGAGGGACCCGGGGGCTGCCTCTGCCGGTAAACTCTCGTCCCGGGGCTGACGGTCTCCTCCTCCTGCTGCTGCTGGGTTTCTCTGCGCTGTGACTCGTGCCAGAGCTCTGGGGAATGGACCCTGGGAGGGTTGGAGCGGTGGAGCCGCGCGCGCAAAAGCCAAGGACAACGTACATCGTATGGTCTTCTAAGGCTTTTCTAAAAACTAAAAAAAAAAAGGTTAAAAGTAGGGAGTCACTGGGTAGTTTGTGTCTGTGCCTCTGCCTCCCCTTAGCGCAGAGTCCCGCGGAGTGAGGGTTGTCCTCCTGGTTTATTCCCTGTGCCACCCGCCTGTCCCGTCTCCTGGTGGTCCCTGCTCCTCCCCACGGAGCCGGGGGGTGTCTGAGCTGCCGGGCGCTGTTCTGAGCCGCAGCGTCCGTGTGGAGCGGAGCCCTGGCTCCTTCCTGGACGGGTGCTGGCGGGAGCTTCCTGGCAGCTCGGCAGCGGAGGCGGGCGAGTGGCTGAGCACCGCGGTGGCCGGGGTCCCAGCTGCGGTGGCGGTGGCCGGGGTCCCGGCTGCTGCCTGGCTGCCAGGGGGCCGTGGCTCCAAAGCAAAATTCAGTTAAAAAAAAAAAAAAGCCAAGAGGAACTGAGCACTTGTGGGTTTTACCAAACCATCTCAACCCAAGTCAGCTCTCCTGTAGGAACTTCCCAGCTGTGCTGGTGTAGGTCAAACGCTGCCCGTACAAGGTGGGTGACCTGTCTGGCTCTCTGGTTTTTTGAACAAGGGATGGAAAGGCGGATGAGTGGTGGATCTGCTCTGGAGTCGCCTGGCAGCGCTTGTCCCAGCCGCCTCCCCTGTGCAGTGGGTTCCTCGCCCAGCGCATGGCCCTGGGAGCTCGCCTCCGAACTCCTGGCTCGTGCTCGGTGCGAGGGTCCTGCCAAGCACCCGAACAGCGTCTGGCTGCGGGCTGAGCCGGGGCCTGGGCACGCTCTGTCCGTCCGTCCGTCCGGCTGCTGCGGTGCCTGCGGAGGGTCCGGCTGCGCGGGTCCGGGGGTCAGCCCGCCCTGGCGCGGTGGGCGCTGCTCCCAGAGGACCGTGGGCTTCCCGCTCTCACCGGTGCCGTCTCTGGTTTCAGAAATCCATCTCCATGTCCCACTTATGGCCCCTGAAGGGCGCGAAGGGATCCAGGTCCCCAAAGGTGAACGAGAACAACTACGGGATGGATCTGAACAGCGACGACTCCACGGACGATGAGAACGATCCTCGGAAGCCCGTCCCCGCCTGGGCTGGTGGTAGGTGCCGCGGTTGGTTTCCTTTCGTTCCTTCCTGGAGCTCTCCCGATCCCCCGGTGCAGCGGCAGCTCCCCCAGACGCAGCCCGGGAGCCGCGGGCTCGGGGCGGGGAGGGGTCTGGAGCTGCGCCCTCGCACGTGCCCTTGTGCTGAGGTCAGACCGAAGACCCCCGGGCGCGTGTTTGGAGCTGGGGGTGTGAAGAGAAGGGTGGGGGGCTCGCTGGGAACGGGGGAACCCTGGGATCCCCCTGAGGGAACCGGGGTGGGTTTGGGGTCTCGGTGCCGATAACTTACCACAGGCGCTGGGGGGGCTGTGAGGTTAGAGCTCTGCGAGGAGCAGCAAAGCCGCTGGCTGTCCCGCTGGCTGTGCAGGTCGGAGTGCTCCAGGCGGGGAAAAGCGCCGCTGTCCCGCGGGCTCGGGAAGGGGCACCTCCGTCAGAGCGCTGAACGGGTCTGTCCCGCGTCCGCTTCTCCCCGCGCTTGCCTCCGCAGGGTCCCAGCTGAACCAGGCTGTCTTGCACCAGTACTACCACCCGCTCAACGTCGACCAGATCTTTGGGCTCATTCCCAGCCCGAAGCTGGAGGATATTTTTGGCAAGAGCAAACCTCGGTACTTCAAGCGCACGAGCTCCGCCGTTTGGCATTCCCCCCCCGAGAACAAACCTGCCTGTGGCCCGTCTTGCAACTTCAAAAACTGAGAACACGTTTCCTTGCGCTTTACGACAAGAAGGTGTATCGGGTTTGTTTTCCTGGCACGCAGCGTATTTACAATTTTAAACCTTTTTTTTACGAAAATTAAAGTATTCAATAAAATTCTGTTGCAGTAAACACTCCATCGGTCGGTCTGTCCTTCCCCCCAGGCTGGGGTGATGCTCCTGGAGGGCGGATCTGAGGCTGGTGGCGGGGTTTCTGCCGGTGGAGGTACAGCCCCTGGGCCACAGGGTGTTGCACCATCGCGCCCTCGCTCAGCTTGCACAACGTCCCGCAGGAAGCTGTGAGACTGCTCTGGGGAAGATGAAACTTTTTAATGGAGCTGCGTGGGTAACGTTTCCCTGACCCCCTCCGTGCCGGCTCAGGTATTTAACGGTGCTTCTAGCCGTGAGGAGTTTTCCCTCAAGAATTCTTCTGCCCCCTTGTCCCTCGGAGCTGGAATCTTTGTCTTGTCTTGGGGAAATGAAGCGATGTCTGAAGGTCTTGTCCCTGATCTTTTATTTCTAACAGGAAAATGAAGCCCGGGCTCACCTCTTGGTCCCGTTTTTCCAGGAGCGGTGGGTGAAGAGCCGTGCGGGGGCAGGAGCCAGATTTCTCTGGAAGCTGTGCCTGGAGGGGGTCGGGGACAAAGCGCTTTCTGCAGGACGGTGCCTGTGTCCCCCGCTGCGCTCTCCTCCGGCCGCACGCTGAGCCCGGCTCCGTGGCAGCTCCCGCTCCTGGTACAGTTGCCTGGGGACGGCTGCGGCCGTGGGGGGGTCCCGGGGACCTGCGGAGCTGCCTGGGGACAGCTGGGGACAGCTGCGTGCCCCGGGGGGTCAGGGCTGCCTGTGTGTGAGCGACTCGGGGGGCTGAACCCGCTGGCGGCAGGGAGGAGGAAGATGCGGAGATGAAAAGGGAAAGTCCCCGAGTGGCACTTGCCATGAAAACCTTTCCTTCCGCTTTCTCCACTTCCCTCGGGCTGGCTGTCGAGCAACGGCGTGAACGTGGCACCAGGGCTCGTTCCCCTCGGGTGGGTGGTGGGGGCTGGGGGCTCCCCATGCTCTCGGGGCTGTTCCTGGCTCCCCAGGGGTTCCCGGCTCCCCCAGCAACAGCTCCGGCTGTTCCCGGCCAGCTGGCTCCTGTCCCTCGCCATAACCCTCAAATCACCGTCAGACCCCCCCGAGGGGGTGACGACGTCCGGGTGCTGGCAGCGGACGGGGGCTGGAGCCGGGCTGCGGGGGTCCGGGGTTCGCTGGCACAAGGGTCGGCGGCTGTCTGTCGCCGTTGTGTTTGGGGACGGACAGGTTCCCGTCAGCCCCCCGCTGGCACAAGTGGCACCGTGAGACCCCCCTGGGCTCAATGTCCGGCGCGGGGCAGGGAGTTCCCCGGATGGGTCGAAACCGCGGCGGCTGCCGGAGCGTTTCCAGCCCGGGACCGGCCGCCACCCCGTGCCGTGGAGCAGTCTGGGGCGTGCGACAGCGGCTGGGCTGGGACGCAGGGTGACCGGGGACGTTGAACGCGTCTGTGCTGCATTGGTCCAGCTCCTGGCTCCAGAGCAGAGCCCCCGGGGATGGAGAGAAACCGGACCGTGGGCTGGGCAGGGACCACCCTGGGGGCCAGGGAACCCTACCCGGGATGCTGGGATGCCGGGATGGTGCTGGGCTGTTGCTGCCGACACCGGAGCAAATGGGAACGTCACAGCACGGCGAGATTCCTGGGGGGGGACCTTTATCTAACGTGGGTACGACACGAGCATCCTCTGCCATAAACACGAGACGGAGAAAACCCGGCGCTGCGGGACGGGGCAGGAGCACAGAAACCCTCCTCCACGCGAAACCGTGGTGACCCACGGATGGGGACAAAGAATCTCCGCAGCCCTGGTGGGTTTAGGGCACCCCCAGCACCGGGGACCAAACGTTTCGGGTTCCTCCGTTTGCTCGTCCCGGTTTCCTGGGGCCTCACCTCTGGCCTGTCCCCCCCTCCCCGGACCCTGGCGGGGGTCCCGCCGGACCCGTAACACACGAACACGTCTCTGCTCTGGGCTGTGACCCCCCGAGCTCCCCGCAAGGCTCAGCCACCGCCCGGCAGCACCGGCAGCTCAGAGATGGAGAAACCCCCCCACCCCAGCCCCTCATCTCCTCCAAACACCCACGAGCTCCGTCACCGAGCCCCGGCTGAGCCCCGCGCTGGTCCAGGTCCCGCGGGTCAGAGGTACCCCACGTTCAGGTCGGGTTTGACGTCCTTCAGAGCCTCCAGCTCCTGCAGCGTCTCTTCGCTCAACCCGGATCTCTTCAGCCTCGGGGAGGAGGAGGATGGAGGTTAGACCCACGTGAGTGTCGCCCGCCGGCCGTGGCATCGCCCCCTGACCAGCGGAGCAGAGGGGCTGCGGGTCCCTCACCAGAGCCGCTGCAGGGCGCAGGCGGGGTCGCGGAGCCCCTCGCACAGCGCCCGCACGCCGCCGTCGCCCAGGTCGTTCTCGCTCAGGTCCAGGTGCTCCAGGCTCCGGCCGGCGCCCAGCGCGGCGCTGAGGTCCCGGCAGCAGGCGCCGGTCAGGCGGCACTGCCACAGGCTGCGGGACGGGGACGGGGAGAGGGGCTGTTGGGACACTCCGGCACAGACAGACCCCCCCCGCACTGCCCCCTGCCCATCCTGACTCCTCCGATGCCTCGAAGCAGCTTCTGGGGAGGGGGCGGGGGTCTCACTCCAAACCTCGCTCCAGGCTGGGTGTCACCCCCCTGGGATGGGCACGGACTCTCAGGTGGGGCTGGGCAGGGCTGGGGGGGTCCTCGAGGAGCAAACGTGGGTGTTTGTGCAGCTGAACCGTGCTGGGGATGGGGTAACGGCAGCCGGGGCGGTGAGGGTCCCACCGCCTCGCCTGGGGGGGTTTAAACCCCAGTCACCCCCCCGCTGGTGATGAACCCTCTCATCCCGGGACCGAATCAATAATTTCATATTTTTAAGCTGTTGGCACCCTGCCGGCCGAAGCTCTTCCACCCGAAGGTGTCCAAACCGCCCTGGAGTGGGATGGTGACCGGCCCATCAGGGACCACCCTGCCGGGCATCCTCCCAGCCCCGGGACCCCCGGAGCCCCCCGAGCCCCTCACCTCAGGGTCTGCAGCCGGCAGCCCGGGTCCCGCAGCCCCTGGCTCAGCCGCCGCACGCCGCCGTCCCGCAGCTCGTTGTCACCCAGGTGCAGCTCGGTGAGGCGGGGGCTGGCGGGGAGCACGGCGGCGAGGGTCCCGCAGCTCTCCTCCGTCAGCCGGCACTGCCACAGCCTGCGGGGACCAGAGCATGAACCCAGCGCCGGACCGGGGGCTGCGACACCCACCCCCTCCTCTGCCCCCAGCCCCGGTGCTGCTCCCCCCCCGTTACCCTGCCGAGCCCCCGCCAGCCAGCCCGGACCCCTGCTCCCGGGGGTCCCTGTGGGTGGGGGGACAGTTCCCCAGCCTGAGCAGTGCCACCAGCTCCAGTTTTCCCACCAGAAAACTTCTTTTTTTGAGACACGGAGAGGGGAAAACGGGTGAAAAGCTGAAGTTTAAAAGCAGCCGGGAAAACCAGCGCGGTCACTGGGTGGTGGCCCCGGTGACGATGGCACATCACCTCTGCCCCGCGGGTCTCGGCGCGGCATGTCCCCGGAGCGCGTTACATCCCCCGAGCGCCCGACTGCATTCGCGTCCTCTTCATCCCCACAGCCACCCCGCCGTCCGAGGCTGGGGGTGTCCCTCTGCCCGTGCCCCCCCGAGCCCCTCACCTCAGGGTCTGCAGCCGGCAGCCCGGGTCCCGCAGCCCCTGGCTCAGCCGCCGCACGCCGCCCTCCCGCAGCTCGTTGTTGCCCAGGTGCAGCTCGGTGAGGCGGGGGCTGGCGGGGAGCACGGCGGCAAGGGTCCCGCAGCTCTCCTCCGTAAGCCGGCACTGCCACAGCCTGCGGGACGGTGGCACGGCTGAGCCGGGTCCAACCCCCCGGCACCCACTTCTCTCCAAAACCCCCCGCTGAGCCCAGGAGTGCGGCCACCGTGTTTAATTATCGCGGCTCGGGGGGAATGACATGGTGCAGGATGGGCGGAGCAGCATCCCACACACCCAGCCGCCATTCCACCCCAACAGAACCCCGTCTTTATGGTCCAACCTTCATGAATTCTACCATTCTGTTCTTTAAGGTCCCTTCCAACCCCAACCAATTCCATAATTTGGTTGGACTTGGCGATCCTTGAGGTCTTTTCCAACCGTAATGATTCTATGATTCTGTTCAACCCAACATTCAAGGTCCAACCCAAACCAACTCTGGGATTCTAGTCTTTAAGATCCCTTCCAACCCAAACCAACTCTGGGATTCTAGTCTTTAAGATCCCTTCCAACCCAAACCAATTCTGGGATTCTAGTCTTTAAGATCCCTTCCAACCAAACCAATTCTTGGATTCTAGTCTTTAAGATCCCTTCCAACCCAAATCATTCTACGATTTTATTCTTTAAGAACCCTTCCAACTCCAACCATTCCATGATTCTATTCTTTAAGATCCCTTCCAACCCAATCCTACAACTCTACACCAAACCAAGACCCACCACCCCATTCCCCCCATACCAAAGCTTCCACACGTTGCATCCGGATCCCACCAACACCCGGCACAGCTCCCGCACGCCGACGTCGCCCAAGGGGTTGTCGCTCAGGTCCAACTCCTCCAGGCTGGGCATGGCACCCACCACGTCGGCGAGGTCTCGGCAGCCATCGGCGGTGAGATTGCAGCAGCCCAACCTGCGGGAGAGCCGGGGGGGGTGAGCCGCCTGCCCGACAGCGGTAAAACCGCCGTCGGGCAGGCGGCTCACCCCCCCCGGCTCTCCAGCAGGATGGGGAGCTTCTTGCCCCATCCTTCTCCCAAAGTTGGCATGACCATGCAGAGACCCCAAAAAAAGGAGGGGAAAATGTACACACACTAGGGGATGGTTCCTAGGGTGCAAGGGCAGCACGGACAAATGTCCCCTTCTCATTTCTTTTTCTTCCTCCCGCCTCTCCCCGGCTCACGAGGAGCAGACACACGCGGTCCTGCCGCATCCCTCACCGCAGCGTGCGCAGGTGGCAGCCGCCCCGCCGCAGCCCCTGGCACAGCCGCCGCACGCCGCCGTCCCGCAGGTCCTCGTTCCCGGCCAGGTCCAGCTCCGTCAGCGTGGGGTTTGCGCCGAGGACGGTGGCCAGAGCCCCCCCGCAGGCGCCCGTCAGCTGGCACTGGTCGAACCTGCGGAGAGACGCCGAGAGGAGCCGGGGGCTCGGCACGGTGCCGCCGCGGATGCGCCAACCCGCCCTCGCCGGCGCGGCCGCCACCGGCCATGTCCCCAGAGCAGGGGGCTCAACGGCTCTGCGTGGAGGTGACCCCGTCCCCAGCAGTGACAGGGCTGGGTTTGGTCACTGTCCCCTGGTCAACGCACCTCAGCGCCTTCAGTTTACAGCCGGATTCTTCCAAGGCTTCACAAAGCAGGTGGATGGGCGACTGCTTCCCCTCCTCCTGCTGCTCTTCCCTGAAAACAACAACGAGATGCCTCTTATTCCTGTTCCTCTTCTTATTCCTACTTCTGTTCCCAGTCCTTCTATTCCTATCCTAGTCTATCCCTTTCCTATTCTGTTCCTATTCCCATTCCTCTCCTGTCCCTGTTCCTATCCTGTACTATCCGATTCCTGTCCCTGTTCCTATCCCTATCCCTACCCTTATCCCTGTCCCTGTCCCTATCCCTATCTCTGTCCCTGTCCCTGTCCCTGTCCCTGTCCCTATCCCTATCCCTATCCCTGTCCCTGTCCCTGTCCCTGTCCCTATCCCTGTCCCTGTCCCTGTCCCTGTCCCTATCCCTATCCCTGTCCCATTCTATTCTATTCTATTCTATTCTATTCTATTCT
>WKFP01014087.1:5586-18319 GCA_011057875.1 Pterocles orientalis
GGGAAGAGGAGGGGGAAAAAAAAAAAAAAAAAAGACCAAAAGCTCCCTCCCTTAGTCTTTAATAACTCATTATCGTATTACGAAGCGAAGGCTCACAGGATTATCGTGTTTAGTAATAATATAATGGATGTGAGCCAGCCTTGCAGAAAGCTTTTGCTATTCCTGCTTCGGACTGAGCTGGCCTCAGACCTGGGCTCTGTGCCCCAGGGTGCTATCAAAGGCAAATATCCCTGCTCCACACCAGTAAATACACACCCGTTCACTCAAATGTATGCTTAGTAAATCATATATGTATTAAAAATATCTCAGTGTATCTCTCTCAGGCAGGTGGGAGGGAATTTCAGACCGGGATGTTCCCTGGCTGCTTCCACTCAGCCAGCTACATGATCAAACCCTTCAGCAGCAGAATAAACAGCTCAGAGCAAACAAGAGGCTCGGTGTGCCAGCACTCTCTATTTTCTGGCTGGCGCTGGCCATCGCTGAGGCCACCGAGCACGTCCCCGCGGTCCCCTCCTGCTCAGCCCAGGACCTGGTTTCAGAGCTTTGGATCAACCCACCCTGAGAACAGATTGTCTTTTGCTTTCTTGTGCTCCAGTGCTGCTCTCCTGCTGGCTCTACGGACTTGGGCAGCGTTTCTTCTGGCACAGATGGAAGCAGAAAGCGGAAAGCTTCAGAGAATAAATTGGATGCTCCTATACCGACACACTGCAGAGCCATCCTCGCTTTCTAAGATAAGTTTTAAGCACTCCCAAGTGATACCCCCGTCGCTCAGTCCCCTTACTAAAGGGAACTAAATGGTTAACAGGGGAAAATCAGAGTACATACCCAAAGCTGTTGAATGCACGAGGCGGCAAAACAGAAGAAAACATGTTTTCCTGCACCTTGTCTCAATTACAGCAGCAACCGAGTTCTCATGCCAACAGGATTAGCGCTGAGAGCAAAGGCATCATTTTAATGTGAAAATGAGATGCAGTTGGGGTGGGTTGGTTTGTTTCCTTTCAAGCAAGCAGATGCATTTTTGCAATTCCTCTGCCCTTTCAAAACTTCCTTTCTCCCAGGGAGCAAATAAGCCTCATCCTACCTGCCTGACCCAGCACCAGGGCTGGGATTCCTCTTCCAAAGGCAGGAGGGGTGATTGCTGCTCCATCATCATCCTCCTCCAGCTCTTCCCACCCCAGGGCCACCAGCTCCCACCGATTTCATGGGACCAAAGGCTACAGCCTTCGTCCCCTGACACAGCATCACTGGGGAACACCAGCGGCTTCGCTGCCTTTCCCGAGAGCATCCCAAGAGCGGTCAAGACAAACGACGACCCACATTACACTAAACAAAACAAATTTGGCATTTTCACCAGTAATCCTGCATAAAGGAGAAGAGGATACCATAGCGAGTGAGAGGAGGTCACATTTTCTCTTTTCTCCAGCATTTTCACACCAGCCCTCTCCCAGCCACATTACTAAATTAGAAACGTCCGGCTTCATCAAGGCTTACTGTGGCTAAACAGGATTTGGGGTCTCTAAGGGTTGCTGCGGAGTATCACGTTTAAAGAGGGATGTTAAAGCCATCAGGACAGTAAGGGATGTGTTCATGCACCGAGGACCCAGCTCCTTTGCTGCTGCTCTCTTCTTTCGGGACAAAATTACGCATGAGAACTGGATTACTCTGCTCTCTTGCCAAGTGATCAAATTAACTTCCTACAACCCATCCCAAATTCTTCTATTTCACTCGTGAACTCTCGCCAGCAAACACAGGAAACTATTTCCTACAGCTGGGAACCCAGCAATGTCCCAGCGGCCAAGGACCAAGCCCATGGCCAAGGACCAAGCCCATGGCCAACGCCAACACCCAGAGCACAGGCTGGAGAAGGACGTGACACCACACAACTCTCCACGCAGTTTATACACTACAGGACTCCTCTCTTCTGTGCAAACAATCCTTCCACTGCTTCAGCTACCTCACAGATAGAATTATTTTTCCACCAGAAAAGCAAGAAAAAGGACTTGCATGGGATATGGGCGGATTTAATAAGAACAAGTCCAGGAATAAGGAATTTTTGAGACATTGGAATTTTTGAGACATTTTTGAGACATTTCATTGTAGAAAACCCCCAAAGACAAAGCCCAGTGAGGAGGGGTCCAGCCCCACTTCCACACCTCTTCACCCCTTGCAGGAGGGGTGGGCACGGTCCCCGGACCCACGCTGCAAAGCCAACGAGAGACCCTGAGACACACATGCTTTTTGTTGGCCCCCATGCCAGCCAGCAAGACATATTTCAGGCTTAAACGAGGCTGCGAGATGCCTCTAGACCCCAGCCGCTCGCCCGCGCGGTGTTTATCTGCCGTAATGGCCCTCCCCTCGGCGTCAAGCCTCCTTATGCAGGAAAACCTCCCGCGAAAGCAGTGGGAGCCTCTTAATTGCCTCCGCTCCAATCAATACAAACAGCGCTCGGCAATGCCAACCGCCACAGCAAACGCCGGCTCCCCAACGGCGGGATTTCCGTGTTTTTCTACCATTTCCACTGCAAAAGGAAGCTTAAAAGAAAGCGGGCTCTATGCGGGTAGAGCTATTGCTTCCAGGAGGAGTCCACCAAAGCCTGTAGACCTCTGCAAGGATTTGGCTCCAAACCTGAGCGAAGGTTTAACACAACACCACCCAACACGTCGGCCACCGGCGCTTGCTCTTCTAAAGGCTGGGGAAAGCTGATGCTGATCTCTGCCATCAAAACAAGAAAGCCCTCCGAGCTCCGCCGGCGAGCGGGATGCAATGCCCTGCAATGAACCGCTGCCACTGAGAAATAAAACCCCACAGGACTGACCACAAGTATTTTCATTGAGTGCCATCTGCAAAGCATCGAAACTTGTACTCGGCGGGAGGCACGGCAGCTGGGATTTCCAAAGACGCCGGGGGAATTTGAGCTCCCAGCTCTTCTGGGGTCTTGGGATATTTCAGAGTCGGACTTAAGCCTGCTTAATGCAAACAAAGCGCAAGAGAAGAGTCTTCCCTCATGTGACAAAATCCTGCTGCAAACCCTGAGTAAACACAACAATACCCGAAATGTATTGGAAAAGGCCAGGGCTAACCAGTCCTTCAGGATGCTACCCCTTTTTATCTGAAGTGAGCACTAAATTGTCTTTAAAAACGTGTTAATTAACAGGGTTTCACCAAGTTTATTAAACAGTTGTCCCAGTCTTTCCTAGACAAGTCCTTAGCCCTACAAAGGGCTTCCGTTCAGTAAATTACAGCCTCGCCTCTGCTATTAGACAGCCCGTTATCCTCATTCACCTCTCCTGTTCTAATTACTGAGGTCATTTTAACAGGTAATTTGGCAGAGCTGTCATCACTTCCCGGTTTCATACGCCTTCGTCCACAAGAGCGCACACACGTGTGTTTCTCATCCAGCCCAAGAGCAGCCTAGGCGACCGCGGGTGGGATTTTCTGAAGCACCACAGGACCCCATGCAAAGTACCAGCATCACCCGCCCGAGCAGGGCACCAGCACGACAAACGGATGGATTCCCTCCACATGGCTCGGAGGCTTTGGGATAAGGTTCAAGATCCCAACTTAGGACAGAGAGATAGGAGAGGAGCACGAGTCAACAAGGAAATTCTGGATTTGCAAAAAAAACCAAAAAGGACTTGCAACGGACCAATGTAAATATATATATTTTAAAAGAACCATATCTAGGGTGGGAGGCCAACCTTCATGATCCTGCTCGCCCCATGCCAAAACCTTCCCATCAGCCAAAGCCACAAAACGAACCATACGCCTCGGGGAGGGGAGGGAGGTGCCCGCCGGCAGCTCAGGACAGCAGGGACGTGCCACCCCACGCACAGGACAGCAGGGATGTGCCACCCCACGCACAGGACAGCAGGGATGTGCCACCCCACGCACAGGACAGCAGGGATGTGCCACCCCACGCACAGGACAGCAGGGATGTGCCACCCCACGCACAGAACAAATCCCTGGGTGACCCCACGTGTGCCTCCAAGCAAGCGTTGGATTTGGAGGCAACCTTGGCAAGCCAGAACCCTGCCTGGGTCCTCATCCACCACCACTCCTCCTACCTGTGCCCGCAGTAATCACTTTGAGGTTTTCTTTCCAAAGCAGGACTCTTGGCAAGCGCTGGAAGAGGACATGGACTTGAGCCAGGCGCAAAGAGCACCAGACTCCTTAATTACTGCATGGCACTCTTCCTCACTTCTGCCCATTTGCGCACGGCTGGATCCCAAAGTTTGTCAGCGTTAACAACACCGTCCTGCTCCAGAGACCCGTTTACTCCACAGGGCTGCAAATGGGACTGGCAGGAAACTAATTCAGGGTACAGCAAGACATCAAAAAGGAGATAGAAATAAAAATAACAGCCCGGCCCTGCCGCAACAGGGACATTGGCTCGGCGGGGCGTGAGCGGCAAGATCAAATTAATGACAAAAACCAGGGAGGCTGCACCATGGGCATCTCTACACATCAAACCCCAGAACAGAAAAAAAAAATCACTAGTGAATGGTAATCGTTGGGTTAAAGCGGGATCAAAGTTTAAAATTATCTTTCTTCGGGTTATAAATCTATTAATTCCTTGTTTGCCATAAGTCTGGGCTTTCTTCTTCATCTCCTTATGGAATTGTGGGGAAAGGACCCTAATTCCATAGACTGCACGCTTAAGACAAAACCGGATAAAACCCATTAGATTGCCATACAAAGGACTTCAGAAGAGCGGATGAGGAGGAGATGCCAGAGCTGAGAGGAGGCAGAGGACTGCAGAAGAGGCTTTCCAATGGAGAGGAGGTTACATAGAGCATCAAGCCCCAACCTGCTCGAAAGCAGTTTTCAGATGGGTACGAAAAAAAATAATGCGTCCATAGTCAGCTTGGAAATTGCTTCTCTATAAGCTGGAGAAAGGAGAGAAGAAAAGGTAAAAGAGCCGAGATCCCAAATGGCAGAACATGGGTCCTCCTGAAGGTACCCCCAGGATGTCCATCACTTAAGGGGTTCTGCAGGGAGGGAGCTGAAATCCCCCAAGCCTTGCAGAGAAGCTGTAGAGCCCTAAGAGAACAAGTCAAAAAGTCTTTAAAAAAAAAACAAAACCAACAAACAAACTAGACTTTGCAACTTCTTCAAATGCAACCCAACTGTGGGTGCTGCTGAAAGGCGCCCGCTCCAGTGCCAGCCCGCGGCAGCTCCATAAACCAGCACAGATCCTGCACTCCTTGTTCCTGCCTTCAGTCCTGACATTTGCAAAGGAAAAACCATAAACCTGTCCCAGTGATATACACCCTGCCCTTCCTTCCCCACGCGGCGCACAAGGAACATCTGTAGGGTGTAGGTGACTCCATCCAACAAGAAGAGAGCTTGTTGGGCGGGGACACAAACAAACCCGTCCTCATGTTTTACAAGAGCAAGCTCTGCTTTCAGAAGAGAAACTGAGAGCCATTCACGGCCGGCTGTGACTCAAACCGCTGGCGAGAGGGCTGCCATATGGGTTCGGATTTATCGCTCGTGTTTCCTAACCCGCACATCTGTTTTCTATAAGGAGCTGTCCAAGTCAATGCATCTCCCCTTTCCTCACCAACCGCCCACGGAGCTTTTCAAGGACAAATCCTCATTGCTTTCCGTGTTTTATCCGCTTAGTGGTCTCCACTATGTCATCTTAACAATCTCAAGTACTATTCATAAAAAAAAAACCCAGCGCAGGCATTTTGAGCCACGCTCCCTGTGCTCATGCAGGGCTGGAGTTTTGCTGTTGGAGAACCACGCCAGGGTGCCCGCAAGAGCAACGCGTAGCAATTACTGGGTGGGTGTTTAATCAAGGTGCTGAACAAGGCAACAGAGGTCTGCTCCCATCAGCAACCCAGGAAACTCCCCATCAGCTCCTCTAATTCCATTAAAGTCATCAGAATTATTTCCATTGCTCTCTGCCAGGGCATCTTCCCCTAAACCGAAACTGAACACAGGAGCTGGGGAGAAAAGGGGAATTCCTCTAAGGATGGACGCACTGGGAAAATGGCAATAAGCCAGAGAGGGGTCACGAGGAACTAATGAGACTTCCCAGACCCCAGCGCATCCGGACACGAGGAATGCACAGCATGCAGAGGGCAAACAGGGCCAACACCGCTCCGGGAGAGTTGGGGTCCTGGGGATGGCCACTGGAGCAACAAAACCTTATTGCTTTCAAATTTTAATGAAGAGCCAAAGATTTCTCTTTCTTCCTGGGGAAAAAAAAAAGTGGCCTCAATCATTTCTCTACCAAATATATTGAGTACAACCCATTACGTCTTCTTTCTTTGGTGTTTATAAGAAACCCATCAACTTGGTACGGAAATACCGAGATAAATGGAATACAATAATAGAGAGGGAAGAGGGAGAAAGAAAACAGAAAGCATTTACTAGGAAATCTGTGGTTTGAAAGTTAAAGGAGCAGCTCTGCAGGGCCTGGCAGCTTTCAGGGCAGCAGTGGCACCGCGTTTGCAGCGCTGTCGGGACAGCTAGCGTAGAACAGATTGTAGCGGGACTGCGTTGTACACGCGTATCTCTCAGTCGTTCTCATTTGGAAACGGGTCTGAAGGTAACGGCTGATTTCATGTCACTTCAGGAGCTCCGAGGGACTTGGAGATGGGTTAAAGCAAGATGCTACATCAATGGGAAGTGGCAGGAGAAGAGGGCATGGGGTGCCGGCTTCATAGAACCATGGGATGGTTTGGGTGGGAAGGGATCTAAAAGCCCACCCAGTGCCACCCCCTGCCATGGGCAGGGACACCTCCCACTAGCCCAGGTTGCCCAAAGCCTCATCCAGCCTGGCCTTGAACCCCTCCAGGGATGGGGCATCCACAGCTTGCCTCTTGAGGCTGCTCAACGCTCTTGGACAGTAGGCGCTTTGCTCCGAGACAAGTGCAATCATGCAGCAAAACTGTTGTAAAATAAATTAAGAAGCCCAACTGCTCCCAGTGCCCTTCAGCGGAAGTATGCAGCGTGGGCCACTGCCATGCATGAGGAACCTTGAGCAGCCCCTGAAGGGTTAAAGAGCAGGGAAGCACTTGAGGAAACACGTAGATGCAAACTGGGGAGATTATGGGCGAGTGTCTAAAACGCGATAAGAGAAGAAGCAGCGGCTGAAACCAAGATTGCAGAGGCTATTAAAGAAGAAACACTCCATCCACAGAAAAAACAAAAGGTCAGGGAAGCGAGATGGTGACTAGAAAGTGCACCAAGTGCTTTCCTGAGACAATTATTGACTGGAGAGACATACGGAAAATTAATTGGGCTCCCTGCCCCGATAGCATCAAAAGAGAAGAACCGAAGGGAGCAATGAAAAATGCAGGATACAGGTAACAGCAGCAGAGGGTCACTCGGGGCGGGCAGGACCCACCTCATCAGGACACCTCTCGTCATTTAACATATATCCTAAAATTCTGCCTGTTGCTCCCCCCACCAAAACCAGAGAGGAAAGAGGGAAGGCGGAGAGCGAGAGCACCTGGACCTCAAACACGTCTCTAAATTCTCCAAACTGTCCCATAACCCATCAAACCATAACAGCACAGCCCAGAGAGGAGGAACAAAATATTGAGCAGAATTAAGCCTTAAAGAACGTTACAGTCCTTGGAGAAAAAATGAGCTTGATTTCCTTTATCCTTACATTTTACAGTAACTTTAAACTGCCTTCTCTTTAGTCGACGCTACGCAGCGACTTTTACACCAGGCTTTCCGCAGCCACCCCTGCCTTCTCTAACATATATAATCGAAATCACCGCCATCTCCAACAACATTGCTATTGCCAGAGCTTTACTTTGGAATGCTGGCCTCTGCAATATTCGCAGAAAAAAACCAAAAACATTCAAGTCTGCTTCTGCCCCCGAAATTTCGGTTGACAGGAAAAGCCATTTACTTGAATTCCAGGCTAACGCTTCTCTCTTCCCATCAACGCATTTTTCTTCCTCCCTGAACCCTGCTGAACGAGTTATTTCGCAAGTCTTCCTCCTACTTCTCGCTTAGTTATTGCTGACAACACGGCAAACCTGGAAGCATCTCTCAGCACCTCCCGCTTTGGAGATGCTGGAAGATGTCCCACAGATGCAGATTTGGGGGCACCCAGAGCCACCGGCCAGTTTTTTCCCCACAACACGATGCGCTTCCCCCAGCATCATCAGCCGGGCAGCAGAACAGGGCGAAACAAGTTTTAATTGAAAAAACAAGGATAAATTAACAAAGCAGCTTGTTTTCTCCTGCTGCCTCTCCGCTATGTCTAGACATTTTTTTTTTTGTACCATCCCAGCCCGACTCGCCCATCAATAGTCTTTAAATATTGAGGAGGGCTCCTGCTGCGGTCACCGCCACCTCTCTCAACCCAGGGACGGCCAAAGCCATCAAGCAGAGGAGGTGGCATCTGCCAGCTTGGGCGCAGTTGCTTAAGTGCACGGCGGCAGCCCCCGGGAAGCACATCCGCACCCAGCTTGAACACTTAATTATTAATATTATTTAGTTAGTGCCGTCGGGGAACAAAGCGCTTTGCAGAAGTGCAAGAACATCGCCCACCGCTGAGCACCACGTCCTGGCGGGGTTTCCAGCAGCTCCCGCACCGTAACACGCTCCCCAGCCGGGTGCATGGTGTGCGATGCCAGGCTGGGAGCCAGGGACCGGCTTCGTAGCATCAATTAGAAGCAGCATCCTTGCTGCTCCTCTAGGCTCAGACGTTATTTCCCAGCTCCTCAGGTATGCCAGGAAAACAACAGGTTGTAATGTCAGGGAATTGCAGCCTGCAGAGAGGGAAAGAGGAAAGCTGAAAAAAAAATCAGCGCAGCCCTCTCCTGCACAGCCCACGGGCGGCAGCTCGAGCTGCAGCCACGCAGCCGCCCAGGGAGGCTCCCCCAAATTCACCGGGTGGGACCACGGTGGGATTCGCCTCTCCTCCCAGGGTGACATCTCAGTTGGTCTGTTTGCATCCAGCAAAATCGCTGCAAGATGTTCAGACAAAACTACGACTTGAACATTGCTGCTGCTTGGTGCCATCAGTCCCGCTGCCTCCTGGTTGAAAACTCTGTTTTTCCAGCTAAATGCAATTTTTGTGCTGACACTTCCAACCGTGCAATGCCCTCTGTCCACCCCCAGTCCCAGCACCACCATGCCCTGGTTTCCCCAGCACAGATGTCCGGGGATGCGACAGAGCCAAGCAGAAAGGTATTTTTCCTTTCCATGCAGGAAAACGCACGAGGATGGACACGAGAAAACCGTTGGCTCTAGGAATGCAACTGGAAGAAACTTCCAGCCCATCCCACAGCCCGTGCGGGTCCCTTGGTTAACGAGCTGCGTCACAACGAAAGCAAAGGATTCAGCTCAGCAGAACACATCGATTCGGGGACTATGTTCGGCTGCATTAAACATTTCTCGCTGTGTTTGCCAGCACCCTCGTGTCCCATGTTTTTAACCAGACACAAGCGACTCCAGCGTGGGGAGGAAAGCAGCAGCAGCAGGTTCACGGACACGCTAACCCATGATGATCCAAAAATAAAATTCAATCTCCCTGCAAGGGATGAGCAGGGGGTAGAGGGGAACCCACCAGCTGTGTTATCCACTTCTCAGCCCAGAAAGGAAGGAGGAACAGGGTTACCCAAGGATAAACAGGTTATTTCCCTCAAGCAAGCAGACCTGTGCAGAAGTTGTGAATTTTTTTCCAAGCAGCTGGTGATGCTCAACCACGCGAGGTTTGGGGTCTGGCGGCAGCAAGGACGAGCTGCCTGCTCTCACCAAGGTGTTGCAAAAGCAAAGCAGCATTCTGCAGGCTCAGCACAGCTCTTCCTTTCAGCACGAAACCCATAAACAACAGCCCAACGGCTTAACAGGACTGAAATACGACGGTATTCAAAGGGGATGTCAGGAGGATTAATAGCCCGTCTTCGTCCAGCTCGCTGCCGAAGCCGCGTTAGGAGCGGAGCGTTAACGCCGTGCCGAGCGTGCGAAGTTTTACATCGTCTTCATTAAACACCAGCCATCGGTGGCTCAGTGCGAGGAGCCCATCTCCTCTCCATGGTGGGCACACGTTACGGCTCCCGCTCCCTGTTGGTGACACCAGGAGAGGCGACGTGCCACCGAGCTGGAGGCTGCGGTGATGGGCTTTACTGCACGCTGGGCAGCTGGGGATGGGACGGGCAACCTTTGCCATCCCGTTGCTTTCCCTTTGGCACCCCATCCCTAGAAAAGCACCACCAAGGGCATTTTGTACCATGACCAAGGGGTCCCTGCAGGTATGACCATCATTAAGGACAGCGAGAGCTCCTCAACAGGGAACTCCTCTTACCGGGACGTATTTGCACAGAGATGAGTGATTACACGGTGTTTGAGCAGATGCTAAATCAACACGAGGATCTAATAAGAAAGTCTGCTACGAGGCTTTGCGATATTAAAATACACAGAAAATAAAAGAAACCTTAAAAGAGCAAACAAACGCGAAAACGTTCATATGAAGGTTTCACGGCACCTCGCCAGGACCTGCCGCTTACACCCATCACCGTCCACGCACCCACCTGGAACCCTGCTGAGCACCAGCCAGAGACCTCAGCAGCCTGCAATCCTGTGCCACAAACTGCAGGTTTGGAACTTGGAGCTCTTTCAGAGCACTAACGCATTTTTATTTTTTTTTTTTAAATAGAACCAAGCTCAGACAACTGTTCCCAATGTTACAGGCTGATCCACCCACACATCTGGTCAGAACTCAAGATTTCAAGACAACTTTTGGAAATTGCAAAGAACTTGCCTCCCAGTGCTGCACCACGGCTTTGTGCTAACTTCCAGGACATCAATAGTTACACGATTGCTGTTACCATCCTTCAACGACCGAAGCGATCGCATTTCAAAGGATCTATATTTAAAGAACACAATACTCCGACGGCAACTCGAGGGCAACTCGGCTTTAAATTTTAAATAGCCATGTTCCTCCTTACACATTGCACAGACAAGCCATCAGAGATGCTCGAGAATTCCCATCTTCTCTACAAAGCCACAGCAGCTCCTCCTGGTCCCCCCATCGTCCTGCATCCCCATCTCGGCACCTGCCACATCTATAGGGTCACAGTACATCTCCCACCATCTCCAGGGCTCTAATGGGACCACTGGGCAAAACACTGATTTGTAACAGCACCAGGTTTGCCATCTTCTGGACAAAGGCAGAAGGAAAAGCAGTTTATTTTGCTTAAAATAAATTTGGGTTAAAATAAAGAGGCTGCTGCTCTTCCCATGCCCTCGGACGAACGGGATTGCTGCAGGTTCCCCTCCGTGAGCCCGTTATTTCAACAGAAATCCAGTATTAGCTCTTCCTCCCTGCTTTCCAAACTCCTTTACTCACCAAGTGACAGTGCAAAATTAGAAAGAATAATAATAAATCAAGGTTAGGAATTAATAAAGCAGGATCAAAATACGTTCATAAATCATTTCACGCTCCCTACGTGTGGGTGGGTCTAATTACTAAAGAAGAAAAAAAAAGATAAACCCCATTTAGGTCAGTGCAATCACCTTTCTTAACAGGAAAAAAAAAACAACCTTGATGAATTATTAGCTATAGAAATAAGTCAAGAGGTTTCCAGGTTAAACGCTGGCAGGGAGAAATGAGGGTGCAACCCCCACTGCTGTCCCCATCCAGCCCATGCGTCTCCCCCGAGCTCTGGTTTATCACCGTCCCCTGACTCCAGAAAAGCAAAAAATAAACACACTTTACTACCTGCGGTCTGTAAACTCGGCCCTGAGTCATCTACAATTTCCTCTAATAGATGTAACCCAAATAAAGCAGAAAAAAAAAAAAAAAGAGATTTACCGCGGAGGGAGAGAGCATTTACTTGCTGTCCTCCCGAAGCAGTACCCCACAGCTGCTTCATTCATAAATATTTCACCGATAAGAAATCAGCCTGCCAAATCTCAACAACTGCTTTGATGAAAAATATAAAAAGCCTTTTCCATTAGTGCTTTTGATGTTCTTTGCATACGGAATAACCAATGCGGGAGATTCATCTCCTTCCCCTCCTCTGTCCTCCCTCACTTTAGCCTTTTATCCGGCAGAGCTGTACACAGCCTCCGGAGTTAAAAAAATCAGGATTTGTGCAGGGAGATGGAGCAGAACCTGGTTGGGTTCCCCACGGCATCTTCCCGCTGCTCCGGCTTTTTCCACCGCGGGGAGCAGCACAGTGAGAAAACTGGGGTACCCACAGGTTTTGGGGATGCTGTGGGTGCTCTGCACCCCGTTAGCACCCAGCCGCCCAACATGCAGCATCACCACTCTACTGGGAGCTGCCCAGCAGAAGGTGACCACGAGCTTTCATGGTCAAAACCCATTTCAGCGCAGACAGACCCCCTAACGCCAGACCCCAGCTGCTACCCAACCCCTGCCCACGGCACGACAAGCTCCAGCCTGCCTTTAGGAGCTTTATCTGCCCCCACGGGCGGGGAAATGGGGTCCTTGCACCCCTGGATGGTCCCAGCCATCCCCAGCATCTCTGTTTTGGTCACTGAGCGTTTTGTCCCGCGGTGATGGGGTGAAGCAATCCCCCAATTTCTGAGCCCCCCCCCCCGGTGCTTTTGTGGGGATCTCAGAGGAGAAAGGGGATGATCCCTACAGCACCAGAGAGCAAGGGGTGCAGCGCAGAGGGAAACCCAAACCAGGGGATGCTGTGACCTTCTCCCAGCATCTTACTGCTCGCAGGAACTTAACAGCTCAGCATCCACCGTAACCCAGCAGAGAGGCGCTGGGGATAAAGTCTCC
>WKFP01014087.1:29966-45978 GCA_011057875.1 Pterocles orientalis
GGGACGTCTCACCCCACGGATCCGCGTCAGAACAGGCTGTGGGTGCTGCTCCCAACCCTCCCCACCACACCCTTCATTAAGCAGTCTGCAAACGAACTTAAAAAAAAAAAAGAAGCCTTAACCCTGCAAACAGCTTCTGCATCACAAATAGAAGCAGAGAACCCACCCGGGTGCACAAAGCCCGCATTGTCCCGTGCTGCAAATAACTCCGGGGGAAAAAAAAAAACAAAACCCAAGGCCAAGGCTTTCTATTTGCAAAGGGGCAAAGCTTTTCTAGGATGTGGTGAGTTCACACCCTGCAATGTGCAAGATGTTGCTTGCACACCCCAAAGCATCCTTAGGGGGAAGGACCCCACCGTGGTACCCAGCGCTGCAGATGCAGGGATGCTCCCTGCCCAGGGAGCTGCAGCTTCCATGCACCGACCCCAGCGCACGCTCGCTGGTGTTTCCTCAACACAATGAGTTTTGCAGGGGAAAAAACGAGATTCGGAGCCTTTCCAACCCTCTTTACAATTTCCCTGCACCTTCCTCCCGCTGTAAGGGATGAAGCTGTTGGGAATGCTGTGAAACAAGTGGCACATCACCTCTTTCAAACACTAATATCAAGGGACCGCGTCACGTCTTCAAATATTAATCTGTACTTACCAACTAATCAGCACTGACAAAAATAACTCCTCTAATTATCGGAACACTACCACTTAAATAATGAATTATATGCCTTATTAAAAAGTATAATAGATTAGAGGACATGAAACAATTGCAATTAGTAAAACAAGAAACGCGAGGAAACAAAAAAAACCCCTACAAGTGTGATCGGAATTGTTATAAATTCCTCCTCCAAAAGAGCGGCTGATCTCTTCCGACACATCAAATGGCAGCAACATTCGAATCCCACTGCAATTCAGTCATTACAATTCATTTTAAAATTACTAAAAAACTCCTTTTAAGACCTCGCCTCCACTGCTCTGAGTGTTGCTCTCTCCCTGACCCCCCCCCCAGCCCATCTCTCCTGCCCGCACGTCCCCGAGATACAATAATTCCTGGAATACAGAAACCATGGGTCCAGCCAGGAGCTTACAAGGTGCAACCAGCCCTGCAAGAACCTGAGCGCTGTTTGTCTGGATTGAGGGTCATGACAAGGACAAATTAATTCACTTAGCATCCAAAATTTCTTTTATTCAGCCCAGCCCTGAATAATTAACACCATTCCTTGCAAAGAAGTCCTCAAACTCCTCCCTCCTGCACTAAGTTAGATGTTGGATGAAGAGGCTTTTGGTTAAACTTCCCCTCGTCGTGCTTTATACACTCACTGTTGGGTTTGCTGCATCCTTCTCCTTGCAGATAATCCAGGGTACCTTCACTAAAATAAAGCATCTTTGGTTTCTGTAATGAACACACCACCTCAAAAAAAAAAAATTAAAAAAAAAAAAACCACACAAAAGAAAACAAGAGGCTTTCCCCCCCAAAAAACACATTAACATTTTGCACAAAAATATTTTCCACCTGAACTCAATTAAGGGAGATTTTTCAGCTGGAGACAATCAGGAGGGTCAGGAATAAACCCGAGCGGAGGGGAGGAGGTTATGCACTGGCAGGGACCAGCTCCACGTGCATGGGGCTGCACACACCGGAGCCCGTGGAACCGGCTGGGCACTTCGTGGCTCGCACAGGAATGCTTGTGCATAGAGATCCTTCAAGAGAAATTAGTCAGCCTTGACTTCAGAGATTTTTCCATTGTGCTAAGAAAAAAAAAAAAAGTTTTAAATCCTCCTGCCTGCTTGCAGCTCAGCTGCTCAGCGTTAGTGCACGGGAACAAGAGAAAACGACTGGAAGTTAAACTTTAACCCAAGGTGAAGCCAAGTTGTTTGTTTTCATTACTAAAACCCACAGAAAAGAAATGCAAAACACAGAGCAGCCCAAAGCCAACAGTGAAAATCACAGTCAGTGGATTTTCCGAGGGTAAATGTTTGTTTTTATCCCGGTGCACCAAGGTCAGCCTGAATTTCTGCTCCTACCATCAACGGAGCAGCACCAAAATACTCACGCTTGACAACCTGTTGGGTTTTGGTTTTTTCTTTTTCAATATTATTTAATATTTAAATATTGATTTGTCCTCCTGAGCGTAAACACCCAGCACCCCCCCTTTCCCATCGCACCAGTATACACCAGTAAAAGCCCGCAACACCTACAGCGATGCTGATTTTGGCCACGGCCGGTGGAGAATGCAGTCAGCCCAACACCCTCATTCATCCTACGCGTCATCTTCTCACCAAATCCCTGCTGCTACGAGCACTGTCACGTTTTCATGCCGGTTAGCCACTGTTGCCTTCATTTCTCGCCTCTCTCCGTGCTGAATCTCTGTCCTGCCTGGTGCTCACAACGCCAAGTTAATCATCAATTGTGAATTTAATTAATGTGTTGTTTTCTCCCTTCAACCAGATCATTAATAGAGTTGATAAATCAAACGTGCCGTTGTGCTCGGTAACGCTGCCTTTGTGATATTCCCCAGAGGACCAGGAGACGTAAACCGAGGGATGGGATTCATTGAGTCATAAATACAGCATCCTCAGCCGTGACCGTCGGACACAATCGTCCTCCAGTGATGGGAGCATTATGTAAGGGAACGCTGTGCTCTGGCCTGCTCAACAGAAATGCCCCAAGACCCAAACTGGCTGGCGAGTCTTCCATCCACCACCTCCCGCTCTCCTCCCATTCGTGCTGCCCCATCAGTAACATTTATTTGGTTTCATAAAAGCTCTGCTAGAAAACAATACCCACGGGGCAGTATTTTTATCTACTTTAAATGGAGACTCAAAACAGGGAACGCTCTATTTGTCCCACTCAAGATCATTTGGGGTTTTTCGCCCCCTCTTACAGCAGTCAAGCTGGTCCCTCGCGCACAGCGACGCTCTCCCACCGCACCCTCCTGCATGCACAGCCCCTGGTGTTAATAAAACCAGCAGGAGGTCGTGATGAAACCTGAAAACTAAAGCGAAGGAACATATAGAGGACAAGGGGTAATGGTTTTAGGCTGAAAGAGGGGAGATTTAAATGAGATATTAGGTAGAAGTTTTTTTCCCATGAGTGTGGTGACAGTGGCCCAGGTTGCCCAGAGCAGCTGTGGATGCCCCATCCCTGGAGGGGTTCAAGGCCAGGCTGGATGAGGCTTTGGGCAACCTGGGCTAGTGGGAGGTGTCCCTGCCCATGGCAGGGGGATGGAACTCAATGATCTTGAAGGTCCCTTCCAACCCAAACCATTCTGTAAATCCATGCACCAACTTTGGACCAACCTCTCCAAACCAGCCCCACAACAGCAAGCCTCAGACACTCATCTCCTTAAAGACATCCAGCACTGCAACATCTGCAACCCAACCGCCCATCCTCTCCTCCACCAGACCCTGCGGGTACTTGGTGCATAAGGTTTTGCACAGCCACTGGCCGCGAAGGAGCTATCAGAAAGCATCTTTAAAAAAAATAGAAAAAACAACTCTCACCCCTGTGCAATCGTGTGGCTTGGCTTTTATTTGTGCTTTTCTTTCAGGTTTGTGCTGAGCAGCCTGGCTCCAGCTCTCCAAGCCCCAGCAATGCGGCAGGCTCCCATGGCGAGCAAATTTAAATGCTAATGAGAGGGGCAAGGCAAGGCACGGAGAGAAGAGGCACGGCCGTTGGGTTCATTCAACTGGCAGCACTGAACCCAGAACCACCTTCACGTGGAAGACCTGGAGGATCAACCCAAAACCACAAGATGTGGGTCACAGCCCCAAAAGACTCAAGATCATCTCAGTGGATGCTCTGGGATGCCAAGACTTGACAGAAGAGATGCCTCCTGGAGCACGTCATGGGAACGTGTTGGGCAACGACCAGTGCTGGGAACACCCTTGAGGAACCAACTCTGCTCACAGGCACTTCCAGACATAATCTGACGCAAGCACAATGGCTTTTCCCAAACACAACCCACAATTAAGCTGAAGCGACTCCTCTACAGCGATGCAGCCAGGAGATAACATCATGGGTGGGATCATCTCACCACTACCCCAACTCACGCTGCAGTCGGTGGGGAGAGACCGGCATCTCCTGAGAACCATTCACCTCCTCCTGGAGATATTCTGAAATACCTGGGAAGAAATGCTCTCTGGAGGTAGGATTGCACAGGGAGCCCCAGCGACCAGCCCCGACACGACCCAGACCTGCCGTGGGGCTCGGCGCGGGCGGGATGAGTCTCGGCGTGGGAGCGCGGCCAAGGTTCAAGTGCTTCACAATTAACTTTCACAACAAACCAAAGCCTCAAGAGCTTTTAATCTCCAAATAAGTAAGAGATGGCGGGTCCACACTAGGGCTTGCGTGTCCTCGTTTATCGACGAGGCGCTGATAAGGTCCTCTCTGGATTTTGTCTCCTTGCGAACACATCCGCACCACGGGAGCTCCGGTTATCTGCTCTCGTTTCCATAGCAGGCTAACGAAGAAAGGCATGGTGTAGCCGTGCAACAGGTTCAAACACAGGGAGCATGTGCTTCAACCTCATGCAAATGAGCTTAAGGGAAATGCTGAAGAGCTCAGAGAAAAATTCCAGCACAGGTAACATCCACAGCAAAGATTTCCTGCTTGTAGTGCTGTTCTTCACCGTAAAAATAAATTTAAAAATTAAAAAAAATATTTTAAAATGTATATATTCATGAGTTCATCAGAGAGTAGCTAATCTTCCCTGCTAGCCATCGTTTATAAAAGGTGAAATAACCAACCCAGCAAGTCCGTGCTTGCCTGAATAAACAGGCAGGAAGGAAGCTGCTGCGCGCAGATCCCAGCCCAGCAGGATAACGCTCCGGCAGCGGCTCCTCGGCAGGATTGTCAGCGACGGCACTTGCCACACAGACAGACACCCCCCCATGCTCGTGTTCAGGGAGCTGGGTGCCTGACCAGCATCTCTCCATGACAATACTTCTAATAACACCCAGAACATCTGTATATATCCCATACTCAACCTTCTGTGCCGATTTCTTTCTTTACCCTTTTTAAAACTAATTTTCAACAGACCGAACAACAAAAACTTTTTGGCGATGTTAGTTACCAACTTAACACCGCTCTCCTACCGACACATACACAGATTGACGATGAGATCAGAGCAACTCTGCTAGCCAGAGATAAATCTGCCATACTATAGAGGGTTACACGTTTTTATTCTTGTTGGTCTCATTAACGGTATGACCCTCTGAACCGTGTACACACACCTAAAGGAATTCAAGATACACTGAAAACACGCCCTGGAAGAACCACAGTACATTTAATTTCCCACCGGTTATCTCCAGCACCACATCCATCCATCCATCCATCCATCCACTTGCAACACCCAACACACCCTTCCTACTCCAGATACGTGGTTTGATAAATGTCTTTGACCATTGATATAAAGTACGATCAAAATTCTCTCCAGAGCACCACTCCCATTCTTCCACTTCCCTTCTCCTCACCAGCTCATCAAAGATCTCAACACCAAGATATCATTTGCTGATTCAAGTCCAGGAAAGATGCAAAAAGTTGCTGCAAAATAAGCTTGTACTGCATCAGCAGTAACAACTGAAAGATGAACTAGCAAATCAGAGCTACCTCGCAAAAACTGCTGTTAAAGAAAATATCCCCAATTTGGAGTCTTTATGTACAGCTGCAACTAAAAGGAACCAGCATAAATCACAGCACGTCCTCAAGGCTCCGATAATTTTCCTTATACAAGGGAACCACAAAGCTCAGCTGCTCCCAGCTCAGCTGCAGGATCCACCACCAGCATTTTTAAAGGCATCCAAGTGACTTCAAGCACCCAGCCAAAGATGATGCTGGGCACGAGTTCCTGCAGCAGGTATCCACCAACCCAACAGCCAAACCCCCTTGCGCACATCCTGACCAAGGGGCAGGTCCCTGCCACCACACCAGTGCCACAACACCTCGCCAGACCTCCCAGCCACACGGATGAAAGATGAACAAAACCAGATGAGGTCACCCATGGTCTCCCAGAGCTGGTGACCATCTCCTGGCATAAGGCCACCCATGAAAGGTCTCTAACCAACGAGGATTTCCTTCATTTCTCCCTGCACAATATCCCCAGCCATGGGAAAACATGACCATGCAAAGGCAGGTTTGACTCAACGCGGTGATGAGGTCAAAGGTGTGTGTGCTGACATCACAGTATCGACAGGCTGTCACCGGCACACCAGCCCGCTCTGCTCGTTTGATATTATCTGGATCGTTTAATGCTGAGTTAATGCCTTATCTGCATATGGATTTGTAACCCGACAGGATGGTCAGCACCACGTTAGTGTTGGACTAATTAACGGGCAGAGCTCTCGTGGCTTTTTTAATGCATGCATCCCCCCCTCAAAGTAAAAGAAATAATACGAATAAAATAAAACACAACCATACATCCAGATTTATCACCAGGATATTTCCAGAAGCTATGGACATGCGGCAGTCCAACCGCGGCTGTGTGGGGCCCCAAAAGCATCGAATAAACCTCAGCCCGAGAATGAAAAAGAAAAGAATCTTTAAGGAACCTACAAGGTGTTCAAAGCTATTCAGCAAAGCTCCTTCCATTCATTTTGCTGTAAAGGTGATGCTGAACCAAAGATGTTCTGCCGCTGCAGAGCAAATGTGTCCATCAGAGGAATTACACTCAAAATCAAACCGGTCCTTAACGAATGCACTCCAAAACCAGCGATAAGCAGGACGTAGATGATGTGTTAAACCAGATAATTTACCAAAATACCCTGGAAATGATGCATGTCCAAGGAGGAAATAAAAAAAAAAGATCCTCAGCAGAGGTAGCGAAAATGCAAAGTACTTCCTGAAGCTTTGCTCTGCCAGAAAGCAACAATAAATTTTTCTCAGCGCTGCACTGGGAGCAACTGGGGCAGCTGCCGGTGATCTGCCCAGGGGCCGTACGCCTTGTCCTGGAGAACACGGCCGCTGCAGACCTTGACGCAACTCCAGCAAAACTTCACCAGCTCACAAGCCATTGTGTGGACCAAACCCACACAACAACACGGGCATGAGAACACAGGCAAGCAGGGCAAGGCAGCAGCTCGGACCCCCTGGCCCAGCACGTCCCATTAACCCCTTTTTCTCCCTCTGAGGATGATGCATTCAGCAGCTCCTCTGCTGGGACAACCAGGGGACATCCCCAGGAGGAGATGCTCGGGAGCCTCCCAGGCTCATCCCATCACCACCGCTCCCAGCAGCGCCAGCACCACACCAGCAGCATCCCTGTACCAGCACCAGCACCCTCAGCATCTGCCTAGGTACCTTGTAATTAATAAAGCCTGCAGCATTTATGCTTGTATTACAACATGCTCCTCCAAAATACACCTTTGTGGTGTTAAATACCGTTTTTTCGCTACATCGGTGCCCTTTCTCTGGTTTCTCAGACCCACCCCACTACAAGCTTTTCATTCCGATGGCTTTTCCCGCAGGAGCTGCACAGCTCCAGCCCCACCAGCTCCTGCTGCTTTTCCTGGAAATCCAGTAACTCCATTCATCAGCCCTCTCACCCCAAACTGGCAGTTCCGGAGCTCTCTCTGCCACGAACGGAGATCATCGCAGGAAACCAAAGCTCCTTCGAACAAAACCCTCCACGAGCTCCGTTCGCAGGGATGACAACAACGATCTTTGCAGATTCAATTCTGTGATGCAAATGTGGAGGGGAGCACACCTGAAGGGGTTCCCCCCCTCCTGCCAGAGCCATCACTTGGGCAGGAAAGAAATAATGACAGATCTGGACAAAGCCATTTCATGATACGTTACAGGGGGTAGGAAAGTTCAAGGAATTAACGTCAAGAATCTGCAGGTGGATAAAACAACAGGTTTCGCCTGAGCAGATAGCAGAATAATTGACAAGCATCAAAGTAAATAATTGGGTGTATTTAAGGCTGGGAAAAACAATGCCCAACACACACACACACACAGAGAATATTTTGCCATCACAGGATGAGGAATCTGTTTTCTGAACGTGCTGCTGTTACACAAAAATCACAAAAGGACATTGTCCAGCTCCGAGGGAGCAGCTGACGCCCAACGATAACTCCGAGCTGGGCTCGGCTCTTCCTCACGCCCTCCAAGAGGAGTTTCTCCAGAGCAGCACTGCGGATGTACACGGCACAGAGCAGAAAGCTGCTCCCCAGCGTCTTCACCGTGGTGCCCAGACCCCGCGCCGCAGGCTGCGACGGCCGTGCCAAGAAGCGCTGTGCCCTCCCGCCTTCCGCAGCAGAGGACAGCTGCTACTCCAAACCCAAAACCCAGCTGCGCTGGGGGAATTTTCCAACTGAAAATCTCACTGCAGTCCCCTCAAACCTTTACAGCAGCCCGTTAGGTTTCTTCTGAGATGCTCTTTTCCCCCTCCTGCAACTTAAAGAGAGCATCTGGACCATCTACACCCAGACATCAAAGGCAAGTTCCTCCCATCGATTCCTCAATTTGCTTTGCTTTCCACCCCTAGCACAGCACATCTCCCTGGAAAACAGGCGAACGCTTCCCGTGCTTGTGCACCTCCAGCAAATTCCAACCTGCAGCAGTATCTTCCAGCAATCTGAAATATCCTGGAAAAAAAAAAACCCCAAAAACCAAAAAACCAAAACCCACCACACTTTATGATGGGAGGGCAGAGACTGCTCACACCAGCCCAGGCAGAATCTCAAAGATCTTTTAACACATCCCCAAAGGGTACGGGCTGCTCTTGTGCACACCAAAGCAAACATTTTAGGATATTCCGCTGTTAAAATGGAGCAAGGGAAGATGTTCCTTAGGGCAAGGACACCGCACGGACCCAGCGCTGGGCTTCCCATCCAGCCCATCCGCCAAGGGTAACTCCACAGCTTTTCCCTGCTACATTCCAGGGGAGGATGATGGGCAGTTTGTTTAAAAAGAACGGGCTGGAGCAGAAGCGTGCGGGTGCGCTGCCAGCCATCATCTGTCGCCATCCCTGGGTTTAAACGGCGCGCATGCACTCACCCCTGGGAAACCCTCCCAGTATAAACTGGCCAAGGGATCTGGTTGGCAAGTTAATGTACTGGGTAGCGTTCACTTCTGCAAATCCCATGTTTTATAAGAATTCAAAGGCAAATAAAAATAGAGACTTAAGTCTCCGAGAGGCTCTGGGTTACAAACCCCAAACATTGCCAATGGCCCCAACCCGCTGCAGCAGAGGCACAAGCTCTGTTTCCCCTTCCCTGCAAACAAACTCCTTCTCCCCAGCACTGTCAGCTCTCCAGGTCTGATTGCTGTTGCAAAAATAAGTCACAGAAAAACCTGAAGATAAGCTTCAGCCTGGCATTGTGCTCGCCGGCTTTCTTTACATCCCACACACCATATTCACACCAAATACTATTTTTTTGCCCCCCCATGCATGCTATTTTCTGCATAAAGGTGATTTAACTCCCTGCTGAAGGAGGATGCATGCTCTCCTAAGAGAGGAGGTGATGGAGAGGCTGGGGATTCTCCTCAGGATGCCACCCAGCGAAGCGGGACAATAAAGCTGAGATTGCATGGGAGAGGAGCGTGTCCCCAGGGATGGCAGCAGCAAAGGCTGCGACACACCAGCTCCCTGGCAGATAACCCCGAAGGTTCAGCTCCCAGACGCAGCCTGTAAAACCTGTGAAATTTTAATTTAGAGGGAGAAGTGGCATGAAAAGACGCGAGGCAGAACAACTCAGTAAGGACCCAGAAGGGTGAGAAATGGATTTACGGATGCCCTCAGAAGAGATGCTGCTCCCAATAAAAAGAAGCAACAAGAGATACAGGCGATTCTCCAAGAGTGGGATGCAGCCCAGCCCTGGACCATGCTGCAGCAGAGCATCTCAGTCCCTTTCACTTCTTCAGCGACAAGGTTGATCCTCCCCAAGCACTGAGTCTCCCGAGTGCCCGGAAGGGATCCAGGATGCCTTGACTGCAGCATCATCCTCCCCTTCATCCTTCATCCTTCATCAAAGGGGCATCTTTGCTCCTTTCCCATCATCTGAGTGATCTGAAAGAAAACTCCAGCCATGGTGCTGTGTGTACCATGTATCTGCAGCTGACCGAACAAAACTCAAGAGCTTTTTCCATTTCTCAAAGCTACCACGCAGGTGTTGGAAATCCTAACAACAAATGTCCATTTCTCATCAGGTGCTCCACGCAAAACCAGCTCCCTGCTGCAGCTGCCATTCCCCACTCCAAAGCACAGGTCCTTGCAATTTAGCAGTTTTTGGACATAGATACATCACTTCATCTGGCACAACAACCAACAAAAAAAACAACCACAAAACCAGAAACCTGTCCCAAAACTCACCCACACCAAGTCTAGCTGGCAGCAGCCCCCCGCAGGGATCTGGGGAAGGGGAGGACCAACAAGATTAGAGAAATAAGCAATTTATCAGATTACTGAAGCCGTGCAAGGCTGGGCTGGGGGGCACTGGGGTATCTGAATGTCCCCAGGAGCCACCGCCTCCAGCCAGTGTCACATTCCATCATGATCAATACGTCTGCAAAGTTGTTCTTACCCAGCGACACACTGTCCTCCTGCAAAGCCTCTGTTATCTCAGGTCCCTCCGTCCGCAGCCTGTGCATCACCCAACCTCACCCCCTCACCCTGAGGGAGGCACCCCCAGACCCCCACCCTGGCACCCCCAAGCCTCCAGTGACCCGCCTTGGCCAGGGTGATGCACACAAAAAACTTTGGAAAGAGTTTTTCCTCCCCTTGGCAACTTCTGCAAACAAACGGACGATGAAAAGGACTTTGGCCAATGCTTTGAAAAGCGATTACCCAGCATCTGCTCTGCTGGGACAGCCCAGACCAGCTGCTGCTTTTTCTTTGAAAAAAAACAAGCTCAACCCATTCCCCCTCCCTGCTAACACAGCACACACCTCTGAACATCCAGACATCATCTAGCTTGAGGTCTCCAGACCTGTTGCTTCCACAAAATCCATCTCTACACCTGCAAGCATCAGCCACGAAGACTTGAGCAAAAATTCCCCAGCAAGAGAAAGCAGGAGCGGATCGCAAAGCTGGCAGCAGCGAGGAGCAGCTCCCTGACCCTCCAGCATCGCATGGGGGAGGACGACGCCTGTAAAATGCTGGTCGACCGATTCCCGGGGGTGTCACCGCAGCCCGAGCACACCGGCGCTGCAAGATGCTGCGTCAGAACCAAAGGCTCTTAGCTCACGCCTCGCTGTCAACGAGAAATTATGAGAATTGAATTTTAATCAGCTGGAGACTGAAGCTTGGCTATATATCACGCTAGCGCTGAAGTTTAGTGCCTGGTTTATACCAACGGGCTTCAGCCGTGTTCGGTGCAAGGAGAGGAGCAACGAGCCCCTGGCGCTGCAAAGCCTCCTGCGGCAGCTCGCAGAGGTTCCCATCGAGGATGCAGATTTTTCTGCGTCACCAGAAAACACCAAATTTACTAATATATCTGGAATAATGAGGAATAAGTACTGGGAGGAACGGCTGCTCTTCTGGAGGACACCCAGCCCACCGGTGATTAATTGAGAGTGCCTGAATCCAACAGACACATCACCCCCCAGCTCTCCCCAGTTTAAGACCAGGACCTGTTCAGACTTGCAGATGGGGAGAGGGAGGTTCAACACCAACATCTTCACGGTTCTGCTACAAACCAGCTCGTCAGAAGCCCTGCATTCAGTCCTTCTTCCACTTCAGAGTTTACTCGAGCTCACTTATCCTCAGGAACTTCACTAAAACTCTCCCAGACAGGCCTTAAAGGAATGATAATCTAAATATTATTCTTCTAACCGCGCCAGATGTGGCTTTTGAATAGGAAAACTCCAGAAAGGATATTTTAAATTAACATCTTCAAAGACGAGGATGTAATGGGGACCTCAAGTGCTGCCTGCACCCAGTCCCTGGCGTCTCCACCAACCGCGTGAATATTGCTACACACAAATTTATTTCCCAGCACACGCAATTGTTTCAGAGCATGAGACTAAATTGCTCCCTCACCCTATGCAGGACAGAGATAAATAAAGTAGGAAATTATTAGAAAGAGGAATAGTACAGCAAGGCCCTCATCTTGCAATAAGGTTGGTGCAAAAATGCTCCTGGTACCCGGCTGGACCGCGGTATCCAAATTCCTCGGGTTCCTTTACAACATCAGCTCTTGGGCTCTGGAAGAACAAATAGCAGGGCAGATTTCCGAGAAGATGAAAATGGTACATTTTCAACAGCCTGAGATGATTACTCACAAAATAGCAACAGCACAGAGCACAGAGGTAACTGATTGCCTCCTGGGCAAGAGTCAAAGTCTTTGCATTGCAGCTATGGAAGTGTACAGAGATCAAAGAGAAAAAGAGAAAACTCCATTTCAGGCTGTCATGAGCAGAGAGGTCCTCCCGGCCCTTTGGCATCACTGACTACCAAGATACAACTGAAATCTTTTTTTATGCTGCCTATGGCCGACATCGCTGTGCAGCAAGGAGGAGAAATCCCTTATTCCAGGAGCAGGGTGCAGCTCCTGCTCCCTTCCCAGCGGGATTTCAGCAGCGACTGCGGCACCACCATCCCCACCACCGCACCCCAGAGCTGGGACACAGCGGCCACCCCGCGCCACCGAGGCTCTGAAATAGGAAACGAGAGAAGCCCAGCGCTGAGCGAGGCGATATTCGTAACACTTAGATATTGATTGCCCTTTACATCTTCGAGCGCTTTACCAACATTAATTAAGGTGTTTGCCATTTAATGCTGGGAGGAGACAACACATGAGGCTAAACCGACCAACCGCCTGATTCAGCACAGCAGGTTCTTGCACCCCAACTTTGCATTTCCCCACAGATGTTGCTTTTACTTAAAATATTGAAAATACAGACACAGATCCGGCAAAGTCCAGAGGTGCACCCAGCATAACCGGGGACCACAGCTGACCACTGAGCTCCTGCGATGCTCTGCATCCCTGCATCCCCCCTCATCCCAGCATCCCACCGCAGCCTGCCCCAGACCCCAGGGCATGAACCTGCCTTTTGCTCACCATTAACTCAACCAACATGAATTGTAACCAGAACTCAACCAGGAGGGTGCTGATGTGCACGATAGCTGGCTGTAATTGCTGCGCTAAGCGCCGGGGACATGGAGCATCGATTTCCACCCTGATCCGCATCCAGGTTTAGACGGAGGCTGCAGCCAACATACTTCTTCCAGCAAACTCATCGTTTAAAACAGACTGTCAGGACAGAGAGGTTCGGATGATTAACGCTCACGCTGAGGACTGTAGCAACACACAAGTTTCATTCCTGCCTACCTACGCCCGCCCGCCCACCAGCCTTCCTGCTCGCCCTCTTTGCTGAATTCTCGCAGGTTTGGTTTCAGTGACGTAAAGCCGGTCCTTGCAGCGTACCTCGCTGCCGCAAAACCAGCGCGTTAGAGCAAAGAAAAGTCGCGGTGTGCACCGAGGGGCAGAGTTATTACCTCGAGCTGTCTCCAGCTGCACCGTAATTACACGAATACCACATTTCACAAACTCAGAGTTAATTACTGCCTGAGCATGGCACGGAGACACACATTTACCTCCTTGCACGTGACTTGGGACTGACCCGGAGCGATGAGATCACCCAGCTCCTTCCCACCACCAGCAAAGGGACCTGATGACTCTGCCACGTGCTTCTCCGCCAGGACCGGAGCAGATCCCCACCGGGAACCCATCACCCACCACAGCACCACCAGCACATCCCACCTTCGCGTGTGCAGGTGAGCGGCTGCCCACCTGATTCACCAGCCTCCCACCTTCCTCTAACGTCCCAGCCTGGCAACCCTCCTACTCGGACGATACGCGGCAGTGGAGCTATTCAGAGATGCGTGTTTTCATCCCATCCTTCTGAACATCAGCTCAAAATCCTGGAGGAAAAGCACAAGGCTCCCTCCAGATACCTCAGGCCTGCCGGTGCAAACACAGAGTGATGGAGAGGAGCGGTGATGGCAGTCTATAAACAATCACACCGAACCTGGGGAGGAAACTGGAACAGAGCAACTCCGATCAGTGGGGTTTGCAGGGATCAAGAATGCTCCCCATTCTCCTCAATAAGCACGATGAACGCGATGCTCTTCCGATGCAATTTTACACTTAACTGATGAGCTGCTGTGATGGCACCAGGGCTGGATGTATCCCATTTGTACTCATAGGGAAGATGAAAAAAACCCATGGACACAGCTCCAAGGCCAGAGTCGCAACCCGTTAGGGAAGCATCCTCTCTC
Organism: Pterocles orientalis; assembly: GCA_011057875.1. Lineage (NCBI taxonomy): Eukaryota > Metazoa > Chordata > Aves > Pterocliformes > Pteroclidae > Pterocles > Pterocles orientalis. Next base: position 44,179 of record WKFP01014087.1, read on the forward strand.
CCAGAGACTGTCATGCTGAATCGAATTTGGCAGCTTCAATAGCGGGAAGATGGAGTGACCCCTCCAGCAACTTCAGCAGTCACCAAAGGTACCACTCTCGCACCTAGAGACCACTAGCTGCGAGGACCCCCCAAGCCCTGGCATTTCCATTTTCACTCCAAAGCCCATGTAATTCTAGTACGTATATATCATACACGTAAAATAATAGTTATTAGGCAGAAGGGCGCACACTTTGGGGAACAGAGCGCATTTCTTCAGCGCTGTTACAGCACACCGAACCCAAAGATGAGTGTTTCCATCACTCAACAGATCAGAAAACCTTGGAGGAAGGCAAAAGAGAAACCTTGCCCCTTGGGGAACCACACGCGCATCCCTCCTGCGCCGGGGTATCCTGCGGACCGAGGCACTGCCTCTCTGCAAAAACACCGGCATCACTCCGAAAGTCTGGAGCAGAAACAGAACATCATATACCCATGGAAATAGAGGTGTGCGTGAGCAGCCGAGGGATTTTACCTGCTTTTCTAGCTGGAAGGCTGCATTTCCACGCACAGCACGTCACCCGCTGCATTCCTGAGCCCCCGGCTCCAGCGGGGGAGGACGAAGGCATCCTCCTTCTGCCCTTTCAGCAGATTTTTATAAAAGAAAGCGCCCTGGCAGCCGGGATGCAGTATACGGCAGGGTCTGGTTCAGATCACCCCAGCAGGCACCTATGCACAGCAATGCTGAAAATCCCCGACCACACACCTAACTGCGCTCCCCGCATACCCACAGCTCCCGGGCAGCTCCGCTGGCTCCCGCAGCAAACCCACCTGATGATGGATTAACTTTGCATAATGGGTAAAATTCACACACTGCACCCCCGCTACCGAAACAGCAAAATACAACAGGCTGGAGAGAACAAATCCATAAATTAATCCTTCCGAATCAATTTGCATTAATGCCATGAACACGCCAGCAGTGCAAGAGCAGCGTACCGGGAGCAGCGATGCTCACCAAGAGCTACGCTACCTTTCAAAAGCTACAGCCTCACCAACACCCAAAGGCAACGGTTCAATCCAGCCTCACCACCGTACCCGGAGATACTCGCAGTAAATAAGTAACAAATAACAGCTACTGACATTTTTAACACGCAGGTGTAAATTCTGTGCAGTTACTGGGAAAGGGGAGGGCTTGCGCTCTTTCTGCTCTGACACCAAGGCTGCTCCGGGGTGAATTGTCACATAAGCCTGCAATTATTTGGTAAATGTATATATATATAGGTATTTAACTGTTTCTAAAGTAGCAACACTACTTAGATGAGCAGGAAACAGGGATTTTCACCCAGGCGAGAGCCGGGCCCCATCAAGAGCACTGCAGAAACAATTCAGACCCCGTTTGTAACCTTCATGCAAAGCCAAGCGCACAAATCACCCCCCACCCCCCCACACACCCCATTTTCCACTCTCAGCCTCCGCTGCTCCAGCTCCAACACCCGCTGCCAACTTTTTGGGGGCTCAAGGGAGACGGGAGGGGGATGTACACACCCCATAGGGTCCGTGCAAGCCTTGCACCCCACATTTGATCCAACACGTGCTCCGGGTATGGCCCGGCTGGGGTCCGCTCCTCGCACCCACGAACGGGACCGAGCCCCGCTGCTGCCGGGGTCTGGCCGCCGCCCCCCCGGGGGATGGGACGGGCCGAGCCCCGGGGCCGGCAGCCGCGGCGGGATCGCGGCTGTAACATGGCTGCTTCCCTCCCAATTACGAAACCGGGAGACGGGAACCGGGGGGAACTGGGAGAACGGGAGGAGCTGGGATACCG
>WKFP01014087.1:47311-74210 GCA_011057875.1 Pterocles orientalis
TGCAGTGCCCACAGTGTGCTGGGAACACCACTAATTAAGTGCCTTTCTGCTAATTGGGCTCAGGTTCACCCTATTGCATGGCTATAGGCAAAAGGTGTGTGCAGCAGGTGGGGGTCAAATGGGCTCAAAACCCCCCGCCCCCTGGAAGGATTTTGGGGAGGGAAGAGTAACCTGTGTGCAGTCACTGCTGTAGCAATGGTTAATACCGGAGTGCCTATGCTGGCAGTTTGTGTGGCACAAACCCAGGGTGAAAAATCCAGAATTATTTGATATCTTCGCTGGTGACTGCTAGAGGGAGTGCTGAGGTTTCCCTCGGCCTTAGCGATGCCTCGCATGGATCCGTTTGCCAGGGTCTGGGCTGCAGCGAGCCTCTCCATCCTCCCCACCAGCCCTGCAGGCAGCTCCATCCCCAGCAAAACCCAGTGGTGCTGCTCTGGAAACTGCATCCCGTCCGGCTGCAGCTCCTCAGACCATCCCTGCTTCCGAAAGCATCTTTCCAAGTTCCCAAAGGGGTTTAGGAACCGGGCAGGAGCCCCCCATGGCGGTGGGGTGGGAGCCTGGAAACCTGTGTGGGTGTGGGAGGTGCAGCAGGGACCCACGGCTCTCACCAAGGGAAAAGAAAGAAAAAAATCACAATCTCTAAGGAAAAAGGAAGAAACAGTCCTGCCCATGTGTGTACAATTTGCTAAACCCTCCAATATTTGCCTCAACTCAGGCTTTTGGCTGATCAACCTGACATTTTGGGGCATTTCCTTGAACTTTGGGATGCTCCTTCTGCATCTCTGCTGGCGCTGCAGGGAGCAGAGCCAAAATGCAGTAAAAAATGAGAGAAAAGGGCTTCCCTGCACAGAGAGCTGCAGAGATGACTCTGGGAGCAGCCTGACATGAGATAAAGCAGAAGCACGTCGCGGTGACATCCCCGGGGAGCGCTGGGACGCAGCTCTGCAAAGCAGAGGGCTTTGGCACGCAGTGTCCCCAGGCAGCTTGTAGGGACAGAAATCAGGTACATCTGTCATCAGTCTGCGGAAAAACAACCCTGAGATCAGCCTGGGGTCACCCAAAACCTCCCATCTGATCTCCAGCTCACTAAGAGCGCAAAGAACCGAGTCCTCGGCGAGTGGCGTCTTGTAATTTGTAAAAGGATTTTGTAAAATAAAGACAATCTAGTGTTCAGAGAAACGGTAGAGTGGGGTTTTTTTCAAGGGAAAGTGATTTTTGAGAGTTTCCAGCAGTGTTTGCAACCCAACAGCCAGCGCTGGGCCGGGGCATTTGGAATATCGGTGGAAAGGGCTCTTTTCCTTCCTGGATTCCCAAAGGGCGGACGAGCCACCTGTGAGCAGGATAAATCCCATTTTTAAAATTCTTTCTCCATCATCTATGCAGCTGTCCCTGACCGAGATAAAATTCTTTACATACATATAGAAAGTGAATTCTAATCAAGATAAATGCCCGGTTTCATGGCTAATTTGCATGAGTATTTCCTGCAAACTGCGCTTGCAAATGAGCGAGTGATGCCTGTAACCAGATAACCTGCAATCGCAGTGCAGAACTTGCGCTTGGATAAAACCTCAGCTTCGGCAGAAAGGAACTCGGCTTTAAAGTGCAGGCACATTATTTTTATCATCCAAAAAAAAATCAGGTTAAAACCGATTGGAGCCTTCTAAAATCCCATTCAGCCGCTGAAGCGAAGTCCAAATTATGCTCCGTACTCAATCTAACCTTAATAATAGACTAGTCGAGCTGCTGTACTGGCAGCGCCGGAATCTTTTTAATTTACTGATGCGAGAGAATTTCTACATCAGTGCGCGTGCTATTTAAAAATATGTTTCTTAAACTTGGCTGTGGACTCAGCTGTAAATTAATAACCTTGCTTTAAAAAAAAATCTTCCTTATTAAGTCCTTTCGAGATTCCCCTGAAGATATCTTGAAAGATTTTTTTTCCCCTTCCCCATACCTCCTCCCGTCCTTCCCAGGGCGCAGCTGGGGCCATTTAAAATTGATTTCGATCTCTCCAAGCAGGATTTGATTTCTCTGAGCTTCAAGACAGCTATGGCCAAGGTGTGCGTTCAAAGTGCGATACCAGAGGATTATTTTGGGTTGTGCTGGTTCCCATCCAGAAGGCTGAAATCCTCAAAATTGGGATGAGATGAAGCGTTAGGAAATGAATGGGGCCTCGTTCCCTTTCTCCTGCTACTTTTGAATTAACAAAAAAATTAAAAGCTAATTAAGTAGACAAAATTAGAAACGTATTATTTCCCAAGAACGTATAGAAGGTATAAATGTGGATGGAGGAAGATTTGGGAATACTGCCCACCCTCTTTGCTGTCTTTTCAGCCTAAGGGGTGCAGTAGGGGGAATGTGAGGAGGTTTAGGAGGTGAAAAAGGGCTGAGTAGCACAGGGGTATCACTCAGCCCTTCCAAACACTTTAATTTGCTCTTCAGATTCCCCCTTTTTTTGTGGTTTAATATGTACAATATGCGAAGGAACCGGTTTAACTCAATGGGAAAAGCCTTTTGTGTTAAGAAGGAGCGTAATCTAATATGGCCCTTTGACTCGATTCAATTAAATCCTTTCTTTTCCAATTAAATAATCGGCCAGAATTTAATAAAAGTGAATTTCAGCGTGTCACCCTGCAGAATGATGACCTCTGAGATGGCGAAGGCTTATGTAAATTCTGCTGTGCCTCACTTCCACAAAAAAAAAAAAAAAATTAAAAAAATTGCCTTCTCTCTGTATATTTAAATTATTTTCTCATCTGCTCCATGTGTCTCTGTTCCCGGTGACAATTCCCCCCTGCAAAGGCTGTGAGTATCCCCAGCTTATTTCTGCACATCCTCTAAGCCTGACCTTCTGCAATAGAAAAAAAAAAAAAGACGGGATTTCTGATCTCTGCCTCTGTCGGGTTATGCCCTGGCACGCTGCAGCACAAACAGCAGCAATTTGGCCCCTTCCAAATGTCACCGGAGACATCTGTGTGACCATCCGGCAGCAAAGAAAAGAAAATCCCATCCACCAGGCCAGCGAACTTCAGCAAAAATCCCCAGAATAAGCCCAGGTCTCTTGTAGCTCGCCTCCCCTAAGTAACTTCCACCCAAGTTACAACAGTTCCTCATGGCTACAAGTTGGTTTTTTTTTTTCCTCTGCAAAAGTCAAATTTTTAATTTTTTGTATTTATAACGGCGTTGGACCCTTCTTCTTGCTCTGCCGCGCACCAACTCTTCTCTTCTTGGGGTATATGGCAACATCCTCCCGCAGACCTTGCGATGCCTCCTGCTTTAGTTAATAAATTATTGATACGGGATTAAACAGATGTAAGGATGGGCAGGGTGAAAATGGGGGTGAATATTCTCTTTTCCCCCGCCGTGCTGCAGCAACCCATTTCCCCATCTCCGTTTCTGCGCGGGTGAAAGGGTCCCGGCGACCCTCCTGCGCCACACATCCCTTGGGACCGCGAAAACAAACCCATTAATGTTTATAAAGCGCCTCGGAGCTGGGGAATTACATCACCGCTGCCAGATACAAGCTTAATGGATCAAAACAAACCCCGGATCCAACCCCCCCTGCTTAGGCACGTCTCAGTTACCCAGTGCAAACCCCGAGGAATCCCACTGAGAAGAGAGAATTGAGAGAAAAATGCGATTTCGGTGATTTTTTTCCCCCAGCAAACCCATTTTACATTAATAGGAAGCAGATTTCTAGCCCCCTCACAAATAAATGACTCGCGCAGCGCATTTCACAGCTGAGCGCATCCGTGGCACCAGCCTCTATCCGCGGCTCTATTAAAGCCAATGTTTGTTTAATGAACGACAGCAATCCGATGCATCGGTGTACGCTCAGCCTATATTTAAATGTTTATGGGACGATGGCAGCAGCCAGCTTTTCCCAAGCAGGTAGCGATGAGCTCCTGCTGCAGTGTACCCAAAACTTTTAATTTTTTTTTTTTTTTGGTTTTTGCTCTCTTGACTATTGTGGGCAGATGGTGGCTGTTTAGTTTTATAAAACTCCGAGTGCAATGACCCAGGAGTTTGCTTGCCATCAACCTGTTTGGATTCCGTGCGTATTTGGTGGGTTTTCTCCCCAGAAACACAAACTGTTGGACATCTCCCTGGCTGGGGCTGGTCCATGCCACTGAGAGGTGAGTGAAACCGTTAAAACTCGCCCAGTCAACCATGGCTGAGATGCTGCAGCTCTTCCAAGTTGCCCTCATCTTCATCTCACGGGTCAACACAGGAACAAAAATTGAACACTGCTCCTGTTTGAACGTATCCCCTGCTGCGAGCTGCACGTGAAGCACTCCCTTCCAGGGCACAGAGAAGCAATAGTGATGATGGAGGTGTGATAATTTAGCTTTCTTGCATCGATATCTCTGGTTTGTGGTGGTCTCCAGCCCAGCTCTGCCCACCGGGGAGCAGGTTTGCTGGGTTGTTCCCACGCCGGTGCCAAAAGTCTTGCTCAGAAAAGGAGCGAGACCCAAAGGTGCATCTGTGTGAGCAGAGCTGCCTGGTTGTATTCTGCTGCAAAAACTGTTTTTATTGTCGTTTGGGCTCACATATCCCTAAGGAGCTGGTTTTAGCACCAAGTGCAAGGTGCAGAAGGATGCAGAAGGGTGCAGAAGGATGCAGCAAGATGCAGAAGGATGCAGAAGGATGCAGGGATGCAGAAGGGTGCAGCAAGATGCAGCAGGATGCAGCAGAATGCAGCAGGATGCAGGAATGCAGCAGGATGCAGCAGGATGCAAGGATGCAGAAGGGTGCAGCAAGATGCAGAAGGATGCAGAAGGATGCAGCAGGATGCAGAAGGATGCAGAAGGATGCAGCAGGATGCAGGGATGGCCTGGGCTCCAGCACTGGTCCCTCCGGGTGCTGTGCTTGCAAAGCACCCTCAGCAAAGCACGGGACCTCCAGCAGCGGCGAGTGGGTGGGTGGGACGCCAGCAAGTCTTGGAGACCCATGAGTGCAGCTGGGGTCTGCAAAAGAGCTCAGGAGCAGCCGGTGGGAACGGGCTTGCAGGAGCAAGGGGAGCAAGCGCAGACCTGGGTGTGCAGGTTCTGTCAGTCTGCCTGGATTTCTCAAATTTCCATAAAGGAAGAGAGAAACAGGGAGCAAAGAGAAAGAACTTCAGGCAAAGGCTGTACAAAGTGCCGTTTCCCCAGCCTCTCCCCATCGCAGATCAGAGGGGGGAAATGCAGTTAGGTTTTTGCAGAGCTGCAGAACTGGGGAAATCAAGCCCCACCGAGTTACTACGAGACATCATCTTGAGGAATGGGAAGTCCCCAGAAACGTTTGTTTTGCGGATCTGATTCCCCAGCTGCTCAGACATCATTATGAGGATGGTAGAGAAACTTCAATGAGCAGGGAGATTCTGAAGGGCTTGGATAGCGGGATAATAGGTGCCATGAAAAAAAAATCCTGTGATCGCATCAGCAACCAAATATCTACTTAAATTAGGTGTTAGTGGGACAGATGCGGGAAAGGTGATTATGAGTTGCCTCTGCAGCAGTGATGGCACAGCGGGGTGGGTCACTGCACCCTGTCATTAATCCAGCATCAGCCTTCCCCTGACAGTTTCTTTGTCCCTTGAAGTCAATTCTGACGAAGATTTGACATTAGCAGGAGGCAGGGTGAAATTCAGCTGCTTTTGAATTTTCATGACCCTCTAGGATGCTTTAGCTGGGCAGATGACAGGCAAGACCCGTGTCCTAAATTGGCCAGGAGGAAGGAATAAACATTTGTACGCATCCGTTTCAATGGTGGCAAAAAACACCGGCGGCAAAACCAGTGGCAGAAACAGCCCTTTCCTCCCTCCCCAGCAAACAGAACCAGAAACAGGGACCAGAGCGGCTGGAGCATCCTGGAAAAGGAAGGGGCTAGGGAGAAATGTCATTTTTACAATAATATTTCAGAAGTAATTAAAAGATGAGATCCCGAGTGCAGTTCAGGTCTCTCAAATAATTCTCGGATGACTGCAGGAATGGAGAGCTGTCGAGCGGGAGCACAGGAGAGGGGACTTGGCACGCACAGCGCACCGTCCACCTGGGATGTGCATCAGCATCCGCAAAATTCCCGCAGGTGTTTCAGGGACCGTACGGCGCAATCTAGACAAGAGCCGAACTTAATTTATTCTTACAAGGCTACCCAGGGTGAAGCATCCTTCCTTTTCATTTCAAGGGAGAGAAAGCGTGCGCTGGTGTAAGCGCCGTCGTCCTCCCTTGTTTTATCGGCAGCACTAACACCGGAGGTTTGGGGATTACCCTGCTGGCAAACCAGCCACTTTTTTAACAGAAGAGTGTGGCTGGGGAGTGTGGAATAATAAAACTACATTTTTTCTTTCTTTTTTTTCTTTTTTTTTCCAAGATGCTGCCAGCAGGGTGGACTGATCCTGCACCCTTCTGCATCCTGCTGCATCCTGCTGCATCCTGCTGCATCCTGTATTGCCTAACTTATGATCATATTTCCCACAAAACTACGAAAGGTCTAAAAATACACCTAGATAATGCTTCAGCATTATCTAGCACTTTTTAGGTCTTGCACAAGCACACGCCTTTTGTCCGGACAGAAGTTTTTAACGGAGTTTGCCGGAGGTTGATTTACCCCCAGGTAACACCCAGGCGGGGATGGGCAGTGTGTATCCTGCTTCTGATAAAGTGCATTTAGCTTCTGACATAGATTACTTAAAAAAAAAATAAAAAAAATAACAACACCCCCCCAAAAAAACCCCAACACCAAACACACAAGAGTGATAAAGCGTCTCAGTGTAAAATCAATACCAGGGCGATTAGCAGGCTTTGAAAAATCCCGGCTGCACGTCAGCTCATGGCAGAGATCAAATGGAGGGGCTGTCAACTGGCTTGGGCATTTCACTTCGCTGCTGATGTTGAAATCATCTCAAAATCGTTCCCATTTTTCCTGCATTTCTCCTTTTTCCCCTGGGGGAGCACCACGCAGCCAGGCACCGGTCCCCCAGCCTGCAGCATCCCCTGCCCAGCGCTTCCCATCCGCAGCACGGGGGCAATCCCCAGGCTCTCGAGGGGTTTTTATCGGTTCCTGGGCTTTTAGGGAAAACTGGAGCTAAGGCTGACCCAGGAGCAGCCAGACCCACGTCCCTCTGTCTGATTCCCAGCTGCTGCTGGGAGCAATCTGTGGTCCCAGATGGATGGCACCGGTCACCGGCCGGCGCGCCAAGAGGAGCTCAGTCCTCTGTTAGAGAGGATTGAAGCGTTATCGAGCCCTTCAGACAACTCAGGTGAGAGTTGGTCATATATTAATATTAATATTATTGATACAAATAGCTTTTAGTGAAAGCAGGGACGTTTTCCCCAAGTCTGGTGCAAGAGGGATCCAGGGGAAAGCCAGGGCAGATATGCCTGGGGGGGGGAAAAAAAAAAAAAAGGATGCAAAATGCTAAATAAATAATAATTTTTTAAAAGCACAGCTGGATGGATTCCTTATGAAAAATCTAAAGATGTTATTAAGCTCCGGTGCATACGGGAGGTTCTGTGGGTACCGGTATGTTCATCACCCCAAAGGATGCAGCTGGGATCACGGAGCTGGCAGGAGTGTTGGCAGAGGGGTTTTAAGGTGATAGATATAAACCTGTCGACAGCAGTTAAACAGAGCAACACAACTGCCAAGCTCGCGTGTTTGCTCGCTGTCGGTAGGTTTTATAGATGCAGAGATGTGTATCCACAAATCTATCCGAGTGCATTTAATTTTTCCGATCCCCGCGTCCTGCAGCGCGCGCAGATAACGCGTTTATCCTAGAGAGTGCATGGCTTCCTAACGCGGCTCTTGGCTCTGCTCTTGTGTTACTAACGTCCTTCCAGCGCCTATAGAAAAATAAAACCTCTCAAAACATTTTTGGGTGTGGAGTGCAGTTTGTCGGGCTGCCAGGGGCTCGAGGATGGAGACTAAGCTGGAAAATATTGAAAATATCCAGGACCTCAAGATGGAGAAGATCTAGGGCGTGGGAATACAGGGCTGTCACAGCACAAAAACCAAGGGATAAGGGGAAAAAAAACCCCAAGGTGCCTTTTGTAACTTCCACATTTTAGTTCCTAGACTAAACGTTAGGCCAGACCTGCAGTGAGAGGCGGCGATGCTCCAGCCCTCGCGCCCCTCCCTGTCCAAAAGGTCTGGGCGAGCACCGGAGGTGGCGTTGGACTGTTGGGCTGATTTTCTCGCTTTCGGGTGACACGTCGTTAAAACTATGGGAGCAGCTCGCCTCAAGATAAAGATCTGCCTCATTTGCAGTTACATAATTAGCAATTACCCTCATTTCGCTTATTTAAATTAGAATTTTTTTAAATAAACTTTCTCTTTTCTGATAAAAAAAAAAATAAAGCATCCTGGTTCTACTTCAGACTATTTTAGAGAAAGCAGCAGCATCGTTATCCTGTTCGCAGATGTGATGTCTAGACATTTTTAATGAAAATATTAATTATTGCTAATTTGCATCTCTTTCGGTTCTAGAACAGAAATCAAACGAAGGTGTCAAAACAGCGCTGCCTCTGCCTCGGGCAGAAAGGAGGGATGGGGACCCCCAAGTCCTTCCAAACGTGAGCTGAGCTCGTGGGAAGAGAAAGTGTCTCCAGCATCCTCGGAACGGGGGGCAGCGCTGGATGAGAGGTGGGCAAAGAAAATCAGAGGGAAAGAATGGTGGAGGGATGTGGAGCTGGAATTTGTGGCTTTAAAGAGAGGAAAAACCAGGGAGCGGGGCAGGAAGGCACCGAGACAGCGCCGAAACCCTGCTGGGGGGTGGGTTTGTAGCCAGATGGAGGTATAAATGGGGGGGTTATAAATGAAAAAAAAGAGAATTTTCCTCTGACCCAGCCCTGAGTTTCAGCAGCAGCAGAGGTTCTTACATCCCCTTAGGCTTATTGGGAAAATCCCAGCCTTGAACTGCGAGACGCCGGAAAAATCCCAGAATTAAACTGAGGCGCTGGAAAAATCCCAGAATTAAACGGAGACACTGGAAAAATCCCAGAATTAAACAGAGACACTGGAAAAATCCCAGCTTTAGACCATAAGAGGGGTTGACATACAGGCGTTAGTGAGGATGGTGATAACTCACAAGGGTTTAGTAGAGACTTTTCCCGAAGATAAAGTAAGTTTTCAAAAATTCCCGTTAGTCCCAGGAAATAGATATTATACCTCATGCTTCACTGAGCTTGGAGAGTAAAGCTAAAATAATCTTTTCGCAGCAAATAGGGACGAATAGTTAAAAGCAATAAAAAGTTGGTGAATATTCATTTGAACTCCTAAGCAAACTTGCCCTTGTCGTATTTGCATCTCTCTTGTGTTCTCCTTCTGTGCAGCGGGGTTTTATTAGCATGAACATTCACAGAAAGTGAATTTGAAGCCTGAATGCCCATGGGAAATGAATTTTCAATTCGCTCGCTGTGTGCAGTCGCCCAAGAAACTTGATCGTAATTGTTTATTATATTTAAATATTTATATTGGGGAAGCTTTGGTAGATAAAGCGGCCGAGATGCTCCGGTGCTGGGTGCTGTACAAGTGTCCCAGAAACCACCTCTATCCCCAGCAGACACAGGTGGGGACATGGGACAAGCTCAGCCGGGCTCGGTCACATAAGAGGTGAGTTGGCAGGTGGCAAATCCCAAGGTCAAGAACAAGCATTGGGTTGGAGGGGGGAAGACCAAAAAAGGTTTTTGCACTTTTCTGAGAAAAATTGAGGAAGTTGCATCATGATCGGCGTGACGTTGCATGGGGGGTGTTCATATGGGGATATCTGAGAGAGTTGGGGATTTAAAGTTCATCACAAACATCCTCATCGGAGCTTTTTTACTGCCATGGACTCAGGACATGGCGCAACTCCACGTAGCCACTACAGAATAATACTATAGAATGTAGTAGCAACTATAAGAACATATAAGTGACAAATGGGCTAAAAATACCTTCTCCAGGACAATATTTATTCATCGCAAAGGGAGTCATAGTTGCCTTTTGCAGCTTGAAGTGGTTAACTAGACCTTTAACCGAGAGAATTAACGACACCGAGCTTCACAGCAACCCCACCACGTTCAAGGCACCCCAAAGCATGTTCTCTTAATTGTAGCAGCCCGCTACATTAAAGCTGCTATAAGAAAATTCATTTACAATTTGGCTATTAAATTGCAAACCATTACCACTGCTTTTATGGCTTTATATTCCTCTAACAAATTTATTATGTAATTACCCTGCGCAACAGCGGCGTTTCTAGCTGAGCGGAGTTGAAATAAGGCACCTCTTTCCGAATCTGAACAATTCTGCCTTTTCCAGGTGTAATTCATACAAAAGAGGAAAAACATTACGGTGCGATTTGCTGCCCAGGACCCTGAGACATTTGAGTATAGAGCTGGGGTCTTGGCTATTCCCTGGTTTTAGTTATATTTAGTAAATATTCAAATTTTGAGCATCGAAGAGCTCGGACTCCGATCAGGACCAGCATCAGGGGCTGCTGCATGTCCCATTCTGAGCCAGAATGGGCAAAAACTGGGCTCAGCCAACCCCTGGCCAACCCACTGCTCATAAAATAAAAAAATAAAATAAAAAAATAAAATAAAAAAATAAAATAAAACAAAAAAACAAAACAACAAAACAAAATAAAATAATAAAATAAAAATATTGGAAAAGCATTTTCTGCCTCTCATTTTCCACCTCTGCAAAAGAAATAAATAAATAAGCTCTTGGCATCATAAAAAAAACTGCATAGAGGGGCATTAAGCAGGACACGCATCTCTCGAGCGGAATGACTGGATTATTGTTGGGAGATGCAAATAAATTCACACCATGTGCCTTTTATTTTTTCCCTCTCTTTTTTTTCTTTTTGTACCACCCTCACCAAAAGGAGGAGATAGCGTCGGTACCCAGCTCAGGAATCTCCAGAGCAGATTAAAGAGCCAATTATGCCGGATTTGGGGAAGCTGCCTACTGCCCAGCCTGAACCCATGGTGCTTTATAAACCCGATTAAACACTCGGTAGCTCACAGCCCCTGCAACCTCACTCCCCCAGCAAGACCACTGAATCGCGCCGTGCCATGAAACCATCTTCTCGGAAGCAATTCCTTTTATTTTGTGGTGTTTTTCTCTATCCCAATCTACCAGCAGATATTTCTCATTACCTGCCATCCCAGGTTGCTGTGGGCATGTGCCCTTAGGGATGCCCTGGACCAGGTACCACCTGGGCTGGCCTTGGGGGGGGCGAGTGAAAACTCCAAGGAAAAGGGAGGTAAACGAACAAGACCCATTTTTTCCTAATTATCATTATCCTTGATAATAATAATAATAGTCCAATTATTATTATCCTTGTAGTTTTTCTTTATTTATTTAGAAAATGAGGGGCTTTGGGGGTGCCAAAGGGGGGCGAAGGGGGACTCCTGCAGACAGAGCAAACCCCCTGCTCTCGACGGGGTGTCCCCACTGCTGGGTTCGGGCGACTCCCCACCATGAATCCTACCAGCCCAGCCAACCATTTAGGGATGCAGAAGGCATCTCCCCGTCATGAATCGCTCCTCAGAAGGGCTGAATGGCACCGATCCCCCGCCCTGCGCGTCCAGTTCCCGGCGTCGGAGCCGCTCGCTTTCTGCTGCCAGAGCTAACAAGGTCTGACTTTGGAGGATTATTTAACAGAATTCATTAATTCTATATATATGTCTACATATTAAAAATACATATATATTATATGTTACATATTATATATTATTTATTATATATTATATATTACATATGTTATATGTTATATATTATATATCATAAATATTATATATACTATATAATTCAGTAATATATTTACTATTTGAATAGCAGAAATATTAGCTGTGGGTATAATGACATAATCGACGAGGCCAAACCCTCTCCCCAGTAATAGCAAAATCCCTGCCAAGAGTTGGGGGGAATTATCCTGAGCTGGGATAATTTATTCTGCCGAGCCTGGTGCCTGCCAACACGGCTCAGTCTGGTGTGGGATAAACTCACGGGGATTTGCAAGGCTGGGATTTGCAAAGAGGAGGAGGCTCAGTGAATGAAACGCCCAAATCTTGCCAGGTTCGGGCAGCCTGGGATTATTTTCCTTCTCGATTCGGTAGCTCAAGTGTCACCACCAAGTGCCACCAACTAGTGTGGGCGATCAGTGGGTTTCCAGGTTCCCACCTGCCTTGCTCAGCGATGCTGCTGGGCAAGTTGGGCTAGAAAACCCCTCCAGGAATGCTGCAAAAAAATCCTTGGGGGCTGGCTGGCTGCAGAAGCAGCCTGGGAAGGGGGAAGGTGACCCTTGAACTGCCACTGTAACGAGATCAGGATGCACCGGCGGCTACCATAGCGGATGCTAAAACAACGAACGATGATTTCCCCGCCTCGCCCAGGACAGCCAAGCAGGGAAGGAGAGCGACAGCGCGAGGATGGAGATTTGGTGCTGGTCCCTATATATGCCGCGGGAAGCCACACACATGCTGGCGGTTGCTATAGTGACTGTGGATTTTCTTAAAACTCCTGCAAAAAAGGAGACGGAAGGGCTAGGAAAGCCAAGGAGCAGCAGGTCCTTTGCAGGCAGGTTTGGGGGCCGCGTACGGATGCTGCAGGACACCCTGAGCCGGGATGTCTGTGCCCTGTTCGCCCCATGGTGGTGAGTTCTGTACCTTGGCCAACAGCACTGGCAGGTCTTTGCTGGCTCATTTCTGCACGATGCCAGTCCTGTCCCAGCAATTAGATTTCTTTTGACAGTCCCCAAGGGTTAGCTAAAGATGCAGCTCCTCTGTCAGCCGAGAAACTGGGATTTAATTGCAGCCCTTCTGGCGGGGGGTGAACCTTCTTCCATCATCCATTTATTTTTTAAAAGCAGGGAGAAGCGGCAGGACTGGCAGATGGAGGAGCAAAACCCCCCGATTCTCCAAATTACAGCCCAGCACGAGGCAGAGCATCACCCACCCATCGCCCCGCACTCGCAGCAATACCTGCAGGGTGGGATTTAGAGCGAGCATCCCAGTTTGGAACTGGGCTAAACCAGCAGCCTAAAGCACAAGCGCTCTCTCCTGCAGGTACCTAAATTCAGCTTCACCCTTGGGTATCTTAAAATAGTGTTTGTCCCTCCGCAGCACCCAGGAGGGGGATAAATCAATGCCCCATCGATTTTCGCAGCCGAGTTCTGCGGTACCCAGGTCCGGATGTGCCACTCCGGAGTGACTGGTACGCACTTGAGCAGAACATTTCCTAGACGGTTTTAAATGAAGTGGCTGGCAAAATCCCACGGGAATATTTAGTTAGGATAAAAAAAACCCCACAAAACATATAGAAACACAGCTTTTGGAGCCATCTCGCAGTAACTTTGGTTTCCATGGTGACTAATGTTTATGTTTATATCTCATCCCAGTGTTTCTATCAGATTTTTGCTTCATGGAACAGCTGTTCCAAGTCATTTCACCAAGACGGATGATCCTGATAAGGAGCAAAGTTTCCATTCTACACAAATGCACATTTATTTAATAAAAAATCCAAATCATTCCAACCCGGAAAAGATCCGTGCTTCAAAAAATTGAGTATCAACACAGCCGCCTGATGGAAAGAGATTGAAAGCTGCCACGGAATAGCTGCTGCCTAATGAGAAGGTGATAAAAAACATAATAGAAAATAAATAAAACCACTCTGGAAGTGCTAGTGGCTTTATTGGATTTGGCCGTGATCTTTCTATCCGTGGGCTTTATGCACAAATTTTCTGCCTAAAATCGAACCTCCTGCTGGTTGGGATGGAGCCGTCACCAGAGGGTCCTGGGGGGGCTGTTGGTCCCCCGGCATCCCGCCTGCTTTCATCCCTTCGCACTGTCTCATCCCTCCGAAAAGCTGCTGAGAGCAGCCAGAGGAACCGAGCGCAGGCTAAGCTGGGCTTTCGGATCTAATAATCCACATTCCTCCAATGTCCCATCACTGGGGCTTTAATATAACGGTCCCGTCTCCATTTCAACTGAAATATTAAGGTTTGTTGTTTTTTTTTTTTAAATAGGATGGCTCATGTTTAGCTTCTTGGAACAATCTTTGACGCTTATTTTAGCCTCTTTATTAACGTAGTCACACACCCAAAACTCCCAATATGAGCTCCTTGGTTGGGTCTAGGCGTGGGTCAAGGCTCCGCAGTGGCTCAGCGGGATCGGCACCTTTCCCTGGGCTGAGCTCGTCCTAATGAAAGGAGCTTGGTGCCGCTGCCACCTCTGGCATCTTCTCCTTTGGGGTTTTCCCTGGAAAGATCAAAGTGTCCGAGATGTCCAGGTGAGGCCAGGAGGCGCTGGAGGTGCCCACACATCTGGAGGTGCCCACACATCTGGAGGTGGCACCTCTCGCGGCACCACAGGGATGTCAGGCTGCTGTCTGCACCCCTCCCACAGCTGGGTGGTGCCACAGGTAGAGGTGGGTCCTTAGGTCCAGTGGTACAAAAAAAACAGTCAATAAATCTGCTTTTAGATATGTAGCTGGAGGTCAGGACCTTGCTTCTCTTGCAGGAGATCAAACCACGCTACTGTCTTCTGCATTAGAAAAGCTGTAAGGAAATATTGGGAACAGAATATTGGGACAACTCAATATTTGCTATAGGAAAAAATAAAAAAAAAATAACCCCAGTATTATCCTGCCTCTTTGATCTTTTTCTTTAAAATTTCTCTCATCTCCCTTGAAATCCTGACGAGGAACCAACAATTCATTCACGCAACCCAAGGCACCGGGAGCCGTTGGCTGCTGGGAGAGGATGTTGTCCCGCTCCCCCGGCACTCGGTGCCATCGATAGCTGGAGTGCCCGGGCATTGGCAAGGGCTACGGAGTCGCTTATCATTTTAATAACTTCTAAATCCTGGCTCATCGCACTGCAGAACTTGAAACCTAAGGAAATGATTTTCATTGTTAGCCTCCTTCTTCTTAATTTGAAAACTTCCTGCGAGTAATTGAAATTCCTGCTTTGCACAAGCGAAAACCTTATCTGCCGCCTTGTTTAGGCAAATTAAGAGAGATGGGACTTGACTCTAGACTCACTAAATATTTTTCCCTTCCTTCAGCAACATTTATTGCGCTTCGCGTCGCACAAACTGCTTCAACCTCCTGCCGGCTGCAGGAACACATTGAATTATTTTAATCAGAACCAAGAGTTGTGTTGAAAATAACTGTAACATGGCTCAACAGGAAACCTGCTCTCGCAGACTCCCTCGGAACAAAAATTCCAGCTTTCCCCTCTTTGCCACTATCAAGCAAACTCTAAAAAGAAAGTCAGATATACAAAATTATCCTGAAAATATTCCAGTTAAGCATCTGTCAGGGCTTGCAGCTCACTTTCCCAGGTTCTCCATCTTCACTTTTTGGATAGCACCAGGCTGGAACTTGGCACACGCCTTGAGGACGACACGGTAACAGTTTGCTTAACAGCAGCCTTTTAATATTCCTGGAAGGCAGGCAGCACGGGCATTTCTTCCCCTGTCAGACCCGGAGAAGCAAACACCTGCAGCTCCCACGGATTTCGGTTGCAGCCAGAATTACCTTCAGCACTTCCCAAAGCCAGCCCGTGTGCTCTGCCAGCTCTGTTCCAGCATCAATCCTGCCTGGAAGCGTTAGGGGTGCCAAGTCTGCTCCTCGCTGGAGCCAGCAAAGCTCCTCCTGACTTATAAGAGGGCTACAAAGGGTAAGAAAAGGGGCAATGCCTGAATACAAACACATTTTTCCCCTACGCAAGGCTTCGGCACCGCCGGTGCTGCCTTGAACCCCTTCTCCTGCTCCCAGCCCCGTACCCAAAGGGGTCAGTCCCTGCTCCCGCCGATCGCTCTCCTCCCTGCACGAGTCCTGCCTTTGCACCGTTGGGAAATCTTCCTTTATTCCCAATTCAGGAGAAAGTATTGAGTGAAAGGAGTGGAATGGAGGCTTTAGGCAACCTGGGCTGGTGGGAGGTGTCCCTGCCCATGGCGGGGGGGGGGGTGGAACTGGATGATCTTTAAGGTCTCTTCCCATCCAAACCATCCCGTGATTCTATGCAATGTGCTGCATCTCCCAGCCTCCCCTCCTGCTCCCGCCCCAGGGCTGCCAGGACAACACCGCCGCGTCCTCTGATAGGGCTGGGCTTCATCTCTTCGAGCCCCACAGCCAATATTTAATCACAGCCATCGTCTCCAGCACCCCAGCCAACAGTAATCAAAATCCTCCCAACAGTTGTCGCAGCCCCAGGGGAGAACACTTCATTTATTTGTTTCTTCCTCTTGGAAAAGAGAAATATTTAAAAGCTAATCTAGCAAGGACTAGGCATGAACATGTATAGTCCCTTTATGATGGTCCTATTCTGTACAGCCGGGACCGGCAATGTACAACAGGTATACACAACCCCTAAGGTTGCTTCTTGTAGTAAAGCGGGAGATGCAGCAATGAGATTCAAGACTATTTGCAGACTATTTGTTTTCTAATACTGGGGAAAGCGGGAACATATGCGAGGGGGGTTGGGTGTAACAGTAGCATTTGTAATGCTTAATTTCCTAAAAGCACACATTGCACAGATCTCCCTTCATTCAGAGAAATCAGCTTTTCGTTAAACCAGACAGCCTGGAGCTGTCAGCGGCGGTTTCAACACCGCAGGGATGGGGGATCCTGCCTGAGAGATGTCCGAGGTGAAAAGCATCATTCTCATCACTGCCTGGGTAAAACATCCCCCCCCCCCATTAAAACATCAGGTTTTTGATGGAGCAGAGCAGTCACTTCCCATGTGCATGGACCCAACCAGACACCAAGGAAGATGCTGGGATTTCAGTGGTACCGCAGAAATGACACTGGAGCTTTTTCTCCCAGTATCAAGAACTATGCAATGAGTGAGACTGAAACAGGTACAAAATGATGACAAGAGAGGATCGGGTCCCGCGCTTGAAAACTATTTAATTTATAGCCTTGCAGTATATGAATTATTAAGAAAGAAAAATACCTCTTGCATCCCAAATGTCACCACATCCACCCGCCTGCCTTGAATCTCTGAATGGATTTACCAGTGCCGGAGGCGATCTCATTTTCTAGAAAACCTGTTTTACTGCCTAATATTCCAACTGAGTCTACGGCTGATCGCTTAAATAGGCTTTTCCCAGGCGGCGCAGGCTGTACGTCTCATTTCCCGCAGACGCCCCGCAGCAGGCTCCGCGCGTGGGTGGGGAGAGGAGAAATCGCAGCGAGCGGCGCGGGACGGCTTGCTGTCCAATTAAAACCGTGATTCATTCCAAATCGATGCTGTTCGCCAAGATGCTTGGAAAGTTGTTTAATTTCAATAATTGCCGCGTGCCTGAGATTCGACGAAATGAAAGAAACGCGACGCTGAAGGGATGAGCTGTTCCCTAAGAGGGATAAAAGCACTGATGAGGGAGATGCTCCTGCCTGGAGCATCCCTGGCAGCCCTAGCGCCGTTCAGAGAGGCTGAAGACCTGATAATCTGTCCTGAACATTTCACTGCCTAATCGATCATTTGCAACGTTTACTGATGGAAGAGCGATAAAATCTCTGCTTTATCCCCGCAGTCCTGAGATACCTCCAGCGACTCCGCAGGAACCGAATACATTGATTTATTGTGACGCACCTCATCTGTATGTACAAGCACACCGAGGAAGAGGTTGATCCTTCGACATGTGTACAGTACATCGATTCCTTTATTTTAATTCACCACCCTGTTAACCCACCCGGAATATCGCCTGCATGTGTTGCCCCGACACAGATGTGTTGGAAAGGAAGAGATAGAATATTGCAGGTCTCATCCTGCAAATCTTACTCAAGAGTCACCCAGACATAAATAATTTAATCTCCTCTGTTTATGCCAGGAAGACCATGAAGTGACTGGAATACAGTTTGTACGGACTTTCACAGGAGATACCAAAACCCAACGGCCAGATGCTGAAGCCACGCTGGCTGTAATGACCAAAATGTCCCTCTTGGGTGCCTCCAACAGGAACATCCACCCCAGGGTGGATCTCCTTTAACATCATTTATTAACATCCCTGGGTATCTAAGCAGTGAGTAAGCCTATTATGACATAATGGAAATAATTTTGTTGGGGCATTGATGTCCTGGGAGTCAATAGCTTGCAGGCAGCAAACCCAGGGTTGTTTCAGTTGTTTAGTTTTGCAGGTAGCTTTGCGCTCTCGAAAAATATTTGATTTATTGACGGTTCACCTTAGGTCTCATCAAGGCTCAGATATGACATCCAATAAATCAGCTCTTATTACTCGGAGAGGAAAGTCATGCTGCACAACAAAGAGATGCTGGAAGTTATTGTCGAAACCAAGAAGAAATCATCAACTTCTGTTGGCAACCGGGAATTATCCTGCTACACCCAAACAACTCGGAGTCAGAGCGCTGGTACTCTGTTCTCTTTCATGGCATTTAATCAGTTTCTGAACAAGAGTGGGATTTCTGTGATACAAACCCGTCGCCAACTGTGCGAGCCCGCTGTAACCAGCAACCTTCACCCGGGCGCTTTGTACAGGCGCCTATCTAGAAACATGCAGTTGGCCAAATTATTTATTCCATCCACACCTTCAACTCAAGGAAAAAAGTCCATCTTTGTGCTCAGGAGTCTCCCAAGTCAAATCTCAGCCCAACAAAAATGACCCATCAGGAGGATCGGCGACTCTGGAAGGCAGAGCTCAGCTTCCGGGCGGTTGCTAATGGACTACAGCCATCTGATTTAACCACCAGGCTGCTGCCAGGCTCTCCTGCCTGCTAAGAGCAGGACGTTGTGAGCAGTTGAGGTCAGGCAGGGATGAAGCAGAGTGGTTCGATGCCGTGACTGCTCTCATAGAGAGAGCAGAGCACCCGGAACGGCGCTTTTCAAGCCATTACGGTGTCACTGCTGCCTATTAGAAAATAGGTGCAATTGGCCTGGTAGAAAATTAGGTGTTTAAAGAAAATTGCACTCAGACAGATTCTCCTAACGCCTTGTGAGGATTTTTTTTTTCATGCAGTAGGATGCAAGGGAACGGAGGATGGGAACATCAAGGTGGGCTGCGTGCGTGGGGCTGCTGGTCCAGAGCAGGGAGCACCCTGGCATCCAGGCTTGTTGGGAAGCTCTGCAATATTTGAATCATTCCTTCCTAATTCACTCACTAATTAAATATGGTCGCACCTAGGAAGCACCACCGAGATCCAGCTCCTGCTGCACTTCATATTCCAAAGGAGACAACAGACCCGGCTCCAAATATTTTATCTAATAGGTCATGAAGAGCCCAGCAGATGAAAGGAATGAGCAGCATCCCAGTAGCAATGACTCGATATGCTCACAAGAGACAAAAGCACCCACAGCCACGTTGGGGTTAAAGATGAAAGATCCCAAGAAGAGCAAGTTCGTGTCTCAGCGAGGTCACCCTGATCCCACAAACCCTCAAGGCTGAACAGATCCCCCTTTATTAAAATCCCTGTCACTTCCAGGGCCCTTCAGAGAAGGGGTTTAGGGCACGGATGCCCGAAGGCGATGAGGTTATGGCTTGAATTCAACCCTCTTTTTCCCACGAGCTTTTTAGATCCTTTGATAAGCGGATGAACTTGCGTTTTGCACGGACAGGCAGGCGGACACCCTCGCTGTCATCTCCCCAAGTCCTCAAAGTCCCCACCTCCACCAAGTCTTTCATTTCAAACACGAGTTTCATCCACCAGCTTTGCCATGATGATTCCCAAAAAGCTCAGCCCAACATTTCCCGAAGGAGGACACCTTCTCCCGCCTGGGCACAGCAGCTGGGTGGGATGGACGCCTTTCTCTGCCGCACTTGAGAGGAGCACGGGGAGGTGAGCAGCTGAGCGCCGCTGCCGTGAACAGATTCATCCGGGTAAATAACAATGCAGTGCCAGTAGCTTCGTGAAAAATATTAAAGGGGATGAGTCATTCTGAGGATTAGAGCCTGGAACCGAGGAACACAAGAACCTCTCTGCATGGCAATGACATCCCGCTGTATCTTTTTTTTCCCCAGCTAATTCTATAATCACCCTTAATCAGTACATTGGAGAACAGGGCAGCCCGTACAGCGTTAGGATCAATTAAAAAAAGATCCAAAGCCTTCACTGTGCCTCAGCCACAAACCAGCCATTTTCCACTTGAAATGGGCTGGATGATGCCCAGTTTCAAATCAAACCAACCTTATGCCTCTACCTCAAGCTTCTTAGCATTAATTTGTTATTTAATAAAAGAACTTTAACCCAGGAAGACAGATTAAGAGACAGAACTTAATTAGGAAGCATCTGAAGAAGCGAGAGCTACTTTGGCTGCGAGCAATGTTATCCTGCAGCCCAGGATTTCCCCAAGGAGCCGCTACTTTCCGTATCAGGGACCCAGCCTGGAGGGATGGTGTTTCTTGTTATCTGTTCATCGTTAGCCATCCTTGCTCTTCTTATGCACTTGAGTTTAGTGTCTCCAGTAAGGAGACTCTCAGATTTTAAGCCGGTTTATTCTTCACCAAGTTATCACAGAACAGTGGAACAGTTTGGGTTGGAAGGGACCTTAAAGATCGTCGCATTCCAACCCCCTGCCATGGCTATGGGTTGTGTATTTGCCCATCTCTGGAGGGGTTCAAGGCCAGGCTGGATGAGGCTTTGGGCAACCTGGGCTAGTGGGAGGTGTCCCTGCCCATGGCAGGGGGTGGCACTGGATGATCTCTAAGGTCCCTTCCCACCCAAACCAGTCTGGGATTCTATGATTCCCTTCAGGGGAGCTCATCCCATCACTCTTACCTCCAGCAGAGCAGGATGGCTGGTGCCTGCAGAGAAAGAGCTCATTGCCGCGCTGTTTGACACGGTAAATCAGGTCTTTGCAGAGTTCTTTCTCCCTGTTGCACTCCTACATGTACTGGTGTGCACTGGGGAGCACTGGACCTGCTGCAGACCTCGGCATCGGGTGATGCTCTGGTGGGGGAACGCCCCAACGCAGCCCCTGTGGCTGTCTCAGAGTGACTGGAGACGTGCTCCAGACCTCACCAAAGCATTTTCTGACAAAAAATTTACTGTCTGGAAGATGCTGGTTTGGGTCCTGCAGGATCAGAAGGAAGGAGAACAGAGACTTTTCATTTTCCCTGCCTATCTTCATCCAAACAAAAAAATTAATGAGATGTGTGATTTTCTCTGTATTATCCGCACTCCAGCCAGCATCCCACTTCTGATTAAATCTATATGCTTGACAATTCGCAGCAGATCTCTGAGGAATCAATACTTATTACCCAAAGAGCCGCAGCCTCTCTCAAATTAGCGTTCAAGGAAGTGCCGGTTTCTTCCCGCGCAACACAACTCGGTAGACGTTCCTTCTGCGAGCGCCTTTAAAAACCATTAATGGCTCCCAGGAGAGCGCTAATCATTTTCTACATGTCCTTATCCGCTTAATCCCATTATAGAGATTTGTAGCATGAAAGCAGACCACTCATAATCCCAAACTCGGATGGAAAGCGGGAATAACAGGCAAATGACATTTGGGAGGAGGAAGAGGGATGTTTTCCTTGCGATCCTGGGCACTTGCTACCGGCCTTTTCAGAAATGACACCAATAAGGGAATAAGACTGAGAATCTCCAGAAATAAAGGGAAAAGCGGCTTTAAAGAAATTATATATACCCACAAAGTTTATACTCAAGGTCACTCCACTTCACACATCAAATAACAAACCTGGAGCCACCGTGCAGCTCATAGGGACAGAGAGGTCTGTCCTCAATAGCCTTGTTGTCACACCCGATAAAACATTGGGATGACTTTGGGGGAATTTCCCAGCCCTGCCTGGGCGCAGAGGTGAGGACATCCCCATCCGTCCCTCCGGCTGCTCGCCCAGTGACACCTCCAGAGACCGAACTGGAGGCTCCCGGCTCCCAGGGCTTGTCTCTAACTATCCAAATTGAGTTAAAGGTGCTCTGCTAACAGCTTCTTCGATGGAAATCTCATTACCCAGAGCTCTGCCAAGAATTTATTCAAAAGCGAGCCTTCGCGAGGAGCTCTGCCAGGAGTTCATTGAAAGGGAAGCTGTTATGGGGTCAGATACTATTCTATTCCAGTGGAAACCTAACAAAGATGGACTTTGCTAATAATAGGGTCAGTCCTGCCACGATGAAATGAGATCTCCTCTGACAGGCTACAGCTAGGACACACATTAAAACCTGTCTTACTCTAAGAGAAGCCCTAGCCCGCTGCCCACCTCGTGAAATTAACGTTTTCATACGCCAGCAATGCAGTTAAATACAGTGTTAAAAATCTGAATACAAATGTAGAGGCTAAAACAAAAGCTTGTTTGTGGGGCTTCTCAATTTTCCATTGCATCCTTCTTATTCAAATCCTGAAGCCTCCAAGGCTCCCGGGGGACTGAAGCCCCAGATGAGATCTACTTGGTGCTTTGCCTTAGCATGAGCGGGATGAGTCTTCACGCCCCGTGTCTGAGTGATGCAGCCAGGAGCTCAGGAAGGTGCAAGCATTAGGACAAGGACTAAGAGAGATTTGTTTTTGAAAAACCTAGATTACCTGAGTTTGAGTTTAATAAAAACAGAAGTGACCTGACCAGGCTCCGCAGAAAATCAGAGGAAGTGTTAATTTTTTCCATCACTAACAGAGGCTGGTTCTGGTTTTGATAGTGGGGGAAAAAGTCAGGGCTTAGCTTTGCCAAAGCAGGGCTCAAGCTGCTTTACCTTAAAGATGCTTTCTCTTAGGGCAGCAAAACGCAAAACACTCCGGAGCAATTCTGGACAGAAAGAGATTCAAGTTTATTTTCTAAATAAAACATTTAAAGGCGTGAAAATGCCTTTCTTCACTGGCTTAAAGAGCCACCAGAAGCAGTTGCACAGATAAAGATCTTAGTTTACTGCAAGTGTACAAAACCCTGCTCTTATCTGGACACGTTGCTGTAAATCCGCACAGCAGCAATGCGCTCATGGCTGAGCTGTGAGCTGCTGCCTCGGTGGCACAGTGACACGAGGAGAGGTCTCAGGAGTCTCCCCAGCCCCACCTCCTGTCCCGAAGCTGGGGGACGCACCCCCAGCCCAGCCTTGACCAAACCATTTGGAGACCCTACAGCACCCGTAGGCAGCACATCCCCGTGTCCCACTATCCTGACCGGCGCCAGATTTTCCCCCAAACCTGCCCTTGATATATCCCGTGATGAACCAGAGTGATGACTTTCCATACAACGCTCCTCCTGCCCCCCAAAAATGGGATTTGCTTTTTCTCCTACCAACTGCGTCGCATCACTGAGCCGTGATGCTGTTGTGATCCCTGATGGATCCCAAATACTTTTAGCCCCCCCTTTTGCCAAGGTCCCCATTTCGCAGAGTTGGTTTTGCCCTATCAAGAGAAAGGCTTTGCTGCCCTTTGTGCTGGATTTTGTGCAGAGCAGCAAAGCAACGAGCCAAGGTCAATCGGAGGCGCGAGCCTGCCTTCCAGAGTGCTCACAACCTCTTCCAGCCCCTATCATTTGCAGTGTTGTAACTGTATCATCTGTTATATCGGCCAAACCACTAATGAAAACAAACCGTGAATAGCAGTGGAACCTGGAGAGACCCATCAAAACCCAGGCTGAGCATGAGTAATAATAACCTGCTTGTATTTCTGTAATAACGTCTCCTGTGAATACACTGATACCCAAAGAGCAGGCTGCCAAATAGCCCGGCATCAGAGAAACGAGACTTCATTTTTCTGTTTTATTGAAAGAAATTAAGCTGCAGAAAAACTGCAGTCATTACGCTTAACGTAGCAACTCCGAAATGAAAAATTAGGGCTGGTCCTCAAAAAATGTGAAGTTGATTCCAACATGTCTTAAGACAGAGTATGAGATGTTTAAACACCAGGGTGGGGTCTGGACCTTCAGAAGGTGTTGCCTGGATTACGGCATAGTCCCAGCTGCATGCTGACTCCTCTACCTTGATAGAAAAGCCTTTTTTTCACCCTGCTGCAGCACACTCCTATAGTTTCCAGCTGAAAGGAGATCTCACGTGCTGGCTGAGCAGACCTTGGGAAAATTACCTTTAAGGGCTCAACGAAAATTCCTTAGGTAGCCTGCCTACAAGCCGACAAATAATAGATGTGGGTTGTGGGTTTTACAATCTGAAGATGATGCTTTATTAGCTAGAACATCAGGCAGGTCGATATTTCCCAAGTTGGGGATCATGAGGGTGACCCCAGTTTGGGGTCCAGCCCTGGCTTTTTCACGGAGCTGTGCGTCGTTGCTCTGATGGCAAGGCAGGAGAAAAAAAAACAACACTCCAGCAACAACGGTGAAGCAGTTTTCTTGCTTCGGCTCTGGCAATCTGTCTTGCTACAGGACCTTCCAGGAACAGGGGAAATTCGGTGTCAAGCTGACTTATATTTTCCCATTCGGAGCCCCTTTGCATATCTTTTGTTCTGCCCCTCGAGGAGAGCTAAAGACTGCCAGATGATTAAGGGTTGTTATAACAATAAGAATTAAAAAGCCCGTCAAGTTAAAACAAAACGTATTCACTGGCCCGGCGGTTTTGCCAGCAGCAGCTCTGCGGGCAGCGGGGATTTAGGGACACATCCATCAGCCTCTCGTTTTCGGTGCCCTGCAGAGGAAGCAGAGCGCCCGCAGCAACGCAGACGGGAGAGGAACCTTCTGCACCTTGTTTGGCAGTGATTCCTGGACGGCTGGTGCAGCTGGAGGGCGGCAGGGCCGGGGGGGATCTTCAGGACCAAGCAGATGCCTCGGTGCCAAAATCCAGAGGGTACGATCCCAAATGCATCCTGGCTCTGAGTGTGCATGCGATAGGGATGGATAAGAGCATCCAACTCCTGGTTTTTCTCTTTGCGGTGGGGTGGGTGCCTTCAGGAGGAGCCAAATGGGAATGGAAGGAGGAGATGCGCGCTGTCCTTCGCTGTCCTACCTGCCTGCACGAGCTTCCAACCCCCATAGAAACCGGGTTGGAACTAGATGGTCTCCAAGATCCCTTCCAACCCAAACCGTTGTATGATTCATCTCCAGCAGAGACCTGACGTCCACCAGAGATTTGCAGAACCCTGTGCCCGTGGAGGAATGTAAGTGGGTACAGGGACATGCCGAACAGCACGGCTCTGCCAGAACACCTCGGACAACATCGTGTCATCGTGCAATAGATCCAGGCATGATGAGACGCTGAAGAGTAAATTGCTCCATTGAATCTGCAGCAGGAGTTTGGCCACCAGCCGTGAAGTCTTTAAAGAGTTGATTAAAATTAACTGTGATGCTGCCACAATTACTGACAGACAAATCGACACTTGTGTTCCTCCAAACTTGGGGCAACGGGTTGCTTGATGGAAACACGCAAGCGGCCCTCCTGCCTGCAGCTCACCCAACTTCGCGCAGCCCAAGCTCCTTGCAAAGAATTTTCTGTTAGCGGCTCAGCTACACCTCAGGCAGCAAGAAAGCCTAAAAATAAGATTTTTTTTCTTCCTGGCTGGATGGAAATATTTGCAGAAGAATAAGAAGGTGAACAAATTATTTAGGGTTATTTTTTTAAAATTTTTTAATCAATTGCATAAAGCCAAGACCTATCAGCGCTACCAGAGATGCTCCCCAAAGCCCAGACAACCACAGAGCGTTCTGCTCTTGCAGATGACATCGGGACTTTCATACGTCATTCATCATCTGCTAGCAAAGAGATGACTCTCTGCATTTGCTGTAAAACTATGAAAGCGGAAAAAAAAGCACCATTTTTAGACTACTTTGCATCATAATAGAGCCATACAGGCCAAAAATATCTCCTGCTGCAAAGAAGGGGAATTAAAAATTCTCATCACGACTCCCCGTGAAGTGGCTCTTGGCGATTTCTGATGCTCCTGGAGACAGATTAGGAACCATCCTGTGTCCTCTTTGGCCAACGCAATGCCGCATGTTCAGCACGTAGCACACAGCGAGGAGTTAAAAGGGCGAGTATTGCCCAAAAGCAGCTTAACGGGAAGAACCGCGGCTCTGGCCATGGGTTTTGATCCAGCCGGGATTATCCGTGGCTGTTTCAGACGTGCAAAGCCAGCCTGTGATCCCAGCGGATGGCTCTCCACATCATGAAGGACTCAGTGGGTTCTGCACCAGCTGCTTTCTCTTCCCTGCGGCTCGTTGCCTGTCCAAACGCCTCGCTCGGTTGGCACGAGGAAATGCACAGTTCTGCTGCTTCAGATTTGAAAAAAACCCCACCAGGTTTAACAGCTGTAACCTGGGCTCTTCCACTAACTCTAAGGAAGCTCTAGAGATGCTGTTTGATTACACGAAAAAGGGCAAAATGCAGAAAAAGAGACTTAGAGCTAGGCAAAGAAGAGCAGCTTTGGGCTCCTGGGCTGGCTGAAGAGGAACATGGTTCAGGATGGGTTAGCAACCTTCTCGCAGACAAAACAGCATCTGAACACAGTATTCAGTCTAAAGCAAGCCTTAACGGGATGACTTTGATCTGATAACAGGAATAAAAACATCTCAACCTCTGTTGTGTGTGTTGGGATTTTACGCTGGTTTATCCCATTGGAAAACGTGCCCGTTTTCTAACACAGATGGAGAAGAATTGCAGAGGACGCCAGCTATGCTGTTCAAGCCTTCGGAGAAGGACTGCGGAACTTCTCGTGGCTTATTCACCGGTCGGAGGAGACATTTTGCTTTCTGAATACAAATTGATGGCTGGATGGAGACCTGCTGGAAATGCAGCCACCTAAACGAGTGCATCTCAGCTATGTCATAACCTTAAACCTGCCAAGTTTTATTTTTCTGTGGCTGATGAACCTTATCCATCCACACCCATTCCAGTGCCCGTGTCTGAAATACCGCCTGTCACTGGTGTACGCTAGTCAACGCGCAATGGGGGATGTCCACGGACCGCTGGCCCCATCATTAGCTTGGGTAAGGCAAAGAAAGAAGCTGTGGGTTCAAGGCCAGGCTGGATGAGGCTTTGGGCAACCTGGGCTAGTGGGAGGTGTCCCTGCCCATGGCAGGGG
>WKFP01014087.1:114437-125929 GCA_011057875.1 Pterocles orientalis
GTGTATATATACACACACATATATATTTCTCTCTCTAAAGCACAGTGCTGACCCACTGCTATACAACATCCAACTTCAACCTCTCCACCAGCACGAACATCCTCTCTCGCTCACCTCCACACCATAATGAAAACACAGACGTCAATACTAATTTATAAGCAATTACCTGAACAACAGACGGGTTAAGAATCTTTCTCCTGCACCCTTTACACACGAGTTGCACTCTCCTGTTTGTACAAGTGATTTTTTTTTTTTTTGAGGCTTCTACTCTTGCAGGGTTGCAAATACTTGAAAGCATTTCTGAGCTTTCAACCCAGCAATTTCCAACCTAACTGAGAATAACGACCGTTTTCCAGCACCGGAGGAGGGCAAAAGAAGAGGGAAGATGAAATCAGAACCAACTCAACACCACTGTGCTGAACTGTGGTCTACCCGATGCATCACCGTCACCTCTGGGGTGGATGGTGGCAAATGGGATTTTTTCAGAAGCTTTTTGGTCTCTCCAGTCCTGCATGAGGAGTTGCACAAACCCCACCTTTTCCTCCCCACAGCAAGGAAATTTTCTCCGTCATTTAACTCAACAGCATCACGATTTTGCAAAGTCTCTCCTCTTCTGATAAAAATCGAAGGACAGAACATCAGCCTAAAAAAAATCCCCTAAATGACAGGAGGCTTAAGCCAGGTGATGAATAATCCCTGAGCCCAAAGTATAACCCTCAAGAGGACCACAGATCCTCCGAGCCGCACCGTTTGTGGGTGACTTAACGATGCACAGAGCTGCGCTGGTAGGACAGACTATTTTAAGGGTATCTTTGATCTCCCCTCGTTATACAGCGCATCATTCTCCAAACAAATAAATAATAGAGGCAAAGCACAAATCAACTTTCCCTCTCCCCGACCACGAAGCGGGGCGGTGGGTTGTCAGGTTCACGTTTAGAGACCAACACCGCAACACGGGCTCGTGTACCACATGCTAACGATGCCATTAGACGCACGACAGTCCTTGAGGACGTTTGCCGAGTTCTGTGTTTTACCTCCTCCTCCAACAGCCTCTTGTGCTCCCTTCCAGCCCAGACCTAGAGGGATCGTTAGAAGATGTGCTCCTGGCTTGGAAGTGGCTAAGATGATTTCTTCTTATGGAGATGAGATGATGAAATCAATGTAGAAAAATATAAACGCGAGGAGCAGCAAGTTTGTTTTTCAGGCTTTCCCCTAAATTCATCTTGATTTTACCTTTTTCTTTTCAAAAGCTTTTGAAGCTTTTTTCCAAGCCAAACCAGCTTATGAAACGTGAGCGCTGCCATACATGAGCACCAGCTTACAACAGCATCTAGATACTGTTCCACGACAGAGAATTAGCATCATCTCTATTTCTGCATCCGCCAAAACACGTCGGGGTGGCGAGGATGCTTTCAGAACTCAAATAATGTCAGTTTATTGGAACAGAGAGGAAATCCTCCCTTCCCTTTCCTTCCCGTTGATACCAATATGACCCACTCGTGTGAAAATAAAGGTCCTGGGGTTTTGCTCCTGAAGCTCAGTCTGCTGAAAGTCTGAAGAGCAGATGGTGGTAAATGTTTAACTAACAAGCGAAATATTGCGACAACACGGTTGGTTCTGTACAGCAGAACTGGGTAGAAAATAAAAATTATTTTTAAAGGTCAGTTGATGAAATGGCACTGTTCTGCTGCTAGCTCTGCAGCTGTTATCGCAGCCGGCTCCGTAACAGCCTGCCTCGGAAAAACAGAGACTGCTGAAGAAAAGATTATCATGGAAAAGAGATCAAGAATCTCTTTTTTTTTTTTTTAATGGGTGATAAAAGGAATGAAGGCTAATATAAAAAAAACCAAAACCAAACAGCTGGTGGGATGTTGGATGGCTAAAAGTAAGTCGTGCCAAGTAGGTTTTTCCCTTTTTTTTCAAAAACTGAAGGACTCTCACTTTACAGGAATTTTTTACAGGATCCCAGTGTCAAACTTAAAGGGCTCATGGTGGTGACAACTCAAACCCTCAAATATTTTCCAAAGGAAAACAGGGCAAAATCCTCTACCCAAACTTCCAGCATATCTACAGATGAAGGTTCGTTCCACCAGTTAATGAGAGCTGGAGCCGTTTTATTCAGGGTAAAGTGCTAGAACACCAGATTTTAAAGAAAAAATCCTTCTAAATCTAAGTGAAAGGGTTCTTTCCCCTATGAGTTTTGGGCAATGACCATATTATTTTGTTAATGTTAGGCTACAAGTGCCACCAGGTTTATTTTCCATCTTTACCTAAGAAAGAAATGAACCCTGAGCAGAGAAGCAATGGAATATCTCGACATCCTCACGCTCTCCTGCCTAGTCAACAAATTAAATCCCATTAAATTGAATCCAGGTGCCCCACAAGGTTACTGAGCTAATCTTGTTCTTAGGTCATGATTGTGTTTGAAAAGATCAATCCAAACCAAAAGACTGTCAGTGTGTCTATTCATTCCTCCTATAACAAGGGCCCCGACGATAATCACACCACCATGGGGAAAGGAAGCAAATAAAAAGACCAAAGACCTTAAAACCCACTTGAAGTCAATTAAACACTTTATGGAAGGAACTAAATGCACTGAACTTCCTGAAAGCTTGGCTTGGCATCCAGCAAAATGACATGTGCCCTTTCATATACGAGAGAATATTACCCTCCGCCTAAGGCTGGTGCCTGGATCCACCTTTTCAGTTCATCGGACACATTATCCCGGCAAAGCGCTGGATTCGAGCTGCCGCGCCTGCCTCAGCCCTCAGATGTACCTTCTGCTCCGCGCTGGTTACGTCTCTCACAACAGCAATTAGAAAGTCAAGGAGAACAAAACCGAAACAATACAAAAAGTAATTTAGGCAAAGCTGGGGGGAGATTTAAAGTTTGGAGGTGTGATGGATTCACGTCACATATGTCTCAGAAGCAATAAACCCTGCTTAGGGAAACGTCGGAGGCAAAACCACTGCTGGGCTATAAAATCCCACCTCTGAGGATGATAAAACAACGTGCACAGAGCAAACATCCTTTCCCAGCATAATAGGGCTGTCAGAAATGATTGACAGCAATGACAATCTATCACAGGCTGCCGTATCCCCGCGATAGCATCCCGCACGGGGCTGTCTGGCAGGAATTAAATTGTTTATTCATTCCTATGAGGTGTGGAGGGTGGAACATGTCATATAGAATAAATGCACCTTCTATTTCCATCTGCTTTTATGCACCCGCATTATCTAAGCACACCTTTTAGTCCATAAAACACTATTTCCATTTCCTCTCGGATTTCTCCCCCCTTTCAGCTCCGCTATGCAGATGATGACTTGCTAAGCGCTGCTTAGGGGAAGGTGATGCCTCTGTACCTCCGGGCTGACGTCAGGCAGCTGCTGCAAACCCGAAATAAATCTGAAAAATGAGCAATCTGGATGCAAAGCCCCAACCCTCCCTCGGAGAGAAGGCGATGCTCTGCAATCCCTCCAATGGGGTATTTTCATGATGAGGAAATCCCATCCGGGGCGTGGAATGGATGGAGACCACCGGGGTCAAGAGATCCCTGCAGATTGCAACGACTTTCATTAAATCACTGTCTTCCTGGGCAGGATTTGAGCTGACAGCCTATTGCTGAGAGACTCCACACAGCTTATTACCTATCCCCACACGCAGTTAAACACCACTGGCGGGGTGATGGACCTCTCGGCCAGCCCGCGCCGCAGCTCCCGGCATTGTGCTCACAGTCATCCTGCCAACACTACATCGGTTGACATCCTCGGTATTCCTGTAGGCAGGAGGAGTGCAAAAAATTCAAGGCTGTGCCCCATTCTCCATGCAGAAGCCCCATCATGTATGGGAGACGAGACGATTTTTTTTTTCAACAGTTGTTTCTCTCTTCTGTTCGCTAAGTGACCTCCAGCAGAGCAAATTTCTCCTATAAAGCCACAGTCACTCCTGTCACAGCCGCTTGTACACCACTACTGCAAAACCGAGGCATGAAAACCAGTGAAAAGTAAATTGCCAAAAGAGATGGGGGAAAGAGGTTCTTCCAAGAAGCCAAGGGAGAAATAAGCACGATCTAATGAAGGGACTGGGCTCAGGAGCATGGTGTCCAAATTCTGACTATCAGAAAACACGGCTGTGAAACCCTCAGCAAACTCCCCAGTGCCCCTGCGCTGCGCTTCCCCTTCTCCCCGCTGCTGAGCATCCTTGTCTTTGTCTTCTCGGTGGTACAGCGCTGAGAGCGGGGACCTGCATCTTCCCAGGCGGATGCACGTGGTCCCCAGCACAGCCCCGTCTGGAAATGCTCACAGCATTTCCAAAGTGGAAAAATACGGTTGATTGTTTTTGTGATTCTTTTAAGCCAAAAAAAAAAAACAAAACCAAAAAAAAAATGTTGAAGTTAGATCCATGGTGGATCCAAAGCCTTTGCTTTGGCCGGATGATGCCCAGGCAGAGTCACTGAACTTTGTCTGATTTCTCTCCACACCAGAAGGGCAGCAGGCGTGAGACATCATCCCCCCAGGATGTTTTAAAAGCAGATTACAAGCGTCAGAGGAGTGAGAAATGCCCGTTAACCCTCCCCTCTGATCAACCAGCTCTGGTGGATTAGCAGTCCAACCCATTTCTACCCAAAAATTCAAGCTGGATGTTCTCTCCCCAATTTATCTGCCAGCCAAAAATCAGGGTCCATGGCAAGAGAGGAGTCAAAGGGCCAAACACCGGATTTCAGCTGAGCTCTGTCCAGAGCCCGGCACAATCGATCTTGTTTAGAGCTGCAGGGCTCCATCCTCCCATAAAAACCACTGGCTGGGAAGAAACGAGATGAGGTAAGGAAAGGGATGTAATTGCCTGGGTGATATTTTTTCCTCCTGTGTAATTAGAGCCACAGGGCACTCTGCAGCCAGGGTCAGTGGGTACTGTATATGCACACGCTGCTGATGATGTTCCCACTTAGGTTTCTTGCTGCCAGCCTCATGTTT
The DNA here is from genome assembly GCA_011057875.1 of Pterocles orientalis. Lineage (NCBI taxonomy): Eukaryota > Metazoa > Chordata > Aves > Pterocliformes > Pteroclidae > Pterocles > Pterocles orientalis. The sequence continues at coordinate 119,411 of WKFP01014087.1, forward strand.
CTTTCATTCCCCTGAGGATTTATTTTATTGGGTGGTTTTGTACTTGAGGTTGTCACCTAGTTAGTTCCTTTTCCTCACCACTACCACTTCCCACCTTGTCATCCTTCCAACTTCAAAATCCCAGGAAAAAATAGGCATCCCATCCTTTCTGGGAAGAGATCCAGGAGCATCGCGAGGATGCAGGAGCACTTGACATTTCCCCATTGTTATCTGCATCTCCTTAATCAGCCACTCTGCCACAGCCGGCACTCAGTATGCATTCGGGACAGGTGATAAATAGTAAAGCAATTCTCAGGTGCTAAAAAAAGAATTCCTGCACAAGGGGATTATCAACTTTTTGCCCCGTATTTATTTTAATCTGGTGTTACCCTTCAGTACAGGCTGCGGGAGCAAACCCAAACCCACAGCCCGACCCTTCGTGTTGTCCGTGACACTGCAGCACTGCCCCATCCATTGATTTTGGGGGAAATGGAGGTGATTTGGCAAAAGATGTACAGAAGTGACATGAACACCGTACTCACAGAAACAAAATCCCCAGCACAGCTGTAACCGTTTGCTCACCGCGCACTCCACAGCCCCCAGACTGACTCCTCGTGCAAAAATACCCAACATTAAATACACCGAGAGCAGGGACTCCCCGGGCACGCAGCAAGATCCCTGCTATCCAAAGTCAGCGGGACCAAAGGCTTTGAAAGTGAGAGAAGCAGATGAGATAACCACCAGCCTCCGCATGGGAGAATATGGGGATAAAACACGAAATTGTGCAGCTTTTTCTGTTTATTACTCCTTTTAGGCACTTGTAAAATGCTGGCAGCAAGTCACGGGAACCGGGGCCCTGGGGACCGGCTGGTTAACGGGGCGCTGGGCAATCGCAGTGACACTGTCGGCACCCACCCACGGTGGCACCTGCGATGGCAACCCGGGGTTGGCACGGGACGGCAGTCAGGAAAAGCCCTGACCAGGATTATTTTGCTAATTGTTAAGGGAATCATCTCCTCCTTTTTTATTTTCTTGTGAGGTTTCTACCAAGAGGCTGCAATATGGGAAATACCGAGAAAATTTTCAGAAAAATAAATCATCTCCCGTGGAGCCCAGGCTGGGCGATCCCCACCCCTGGAGAGGTTGGAGGGGCTCGGGACAGTCTCAGACCTGCTTTGGCAGATTGCGGGGCGTAGCGGAGGAGAAAGGAGAGGAGATCTCCCTGTTTTCAAAACAACCCTCCCATACAAGCTGCCATTGTCCATCCAGGCTTTACAAATAAAGACCAAAAGGGCATATAAAAATATATTATAAAAAAATAAAAATATACAGACTATTTCAGCAGGGAGGGAGTTACAGGATGGAGGAACTGCTCTGTAACACAGCAAACCTACGGAGTGAGAGTTTTTATGTCGACACAGCAAAGGCACAAAGAAACATCTGCAGGTCGTTTTGTGACTTTTAACTGGTGTTGTAGAGCACGGCTAAACCCACAGCTCCGCTACGTGCCTGCCACTTCTGGGACCGGCATTCAGCACAGATGCTCAGCGGCAAAATGATTTTGTTTCACTAGTGCTGACGCTGGATTCCCATCAAGGGGTATATCGCTCCATTTCAGAGCAATTTTCATCCGAAAGCTGGGATCCAGCCCCATCACTAGCTGCACGCTCCATGCACCGAGCTGTAGATTTCAGACGCCAAAGTGGGTTTTAAACAAGTGTCAAGGACTGTTTTCCACTGCTAAAGCCACCCGTAAAAATGACATAGTGCCTCCAGTGCCGTGTGCCTTCCTCGCATCCTAGCAGATGGGAATTTATCCATTTCCTACCTGTGCATCCATGAGGAGGTGCCTCATCAGCATCATGGCATTTTTCAGAGATTCTTTCTCGCTGGGCAAAAAGGCATCTTCCTCTTCATCCAGCGTTTTCGACTTGTTGACGATAAAATGGGAGATCTGGTCGTTCAAGGAATGCAGCGACTCCACGGCTGCGGAGACAGAGAGGGAAAGCAAAAGAGGAATGAAACTGTGCCGGGGGGAGCTGACACCTTTTTCTCAGTTTGAGATGGGCTACAGGGTGCAATCTGCTTTTGAAAAGCATCGCTGGAAATCGGTCCCCATTACTGTGGAGAGGGCCAGTAAAGGTACGGTAAAGGCTAGCAACTACTGTAAAGTCAAATATTGATGGAGAACTACAGTAATACCAAGACGATACGGTCTAAATTAACACTATAGTGCTAATTTTTGGTTATGTCTACATATCAATCAGATTCAATTAGAACCTAAAAACCACAGTCTCACTGGTCCCCCCCATCAATCCACATCCAGTCAATTTTCCCGGAGTGATACGTGTGATACACAGCAGACACGAGGATTACGAGCTGTCGCTATAGGGATCAATAATAAATAACCTCTAGAGGTACGGGCAGCTAGAGGCAACTCATCCAAGGGTTGAGGTCACATCCCGGCGGTTGCTGGGGCAATACGTGGGTGGGAACAAGATGCACTGAAACATTCTGAAACAGAAGAGTGGTTGGTTCCAAATCGGCTTCCCAGCCTTTCCCGTTCCAATTTCACCATTTCCTCACAGCGAGGAACAATTTCAAGAGTTGAAGAAACCGTAACAGTTCTCCATCAGTGCTTTGACATCCCCTGCAAGGAGGGAGAAAATGATCTCTTTCAAAGCGGTGTTCTTCGCCGCTGCTATCAGATGATGGGCTGTGTTGGGTTTTTTTGGTTTGTTTTTTCTTTTTTTTCAGGTGAGGACCATTTGCCACCCCCAGAAGCAAGAACAGGGGAACAAAGTTGGTTCTTTGCAGGGATGTGAACTACCAGAGACCAAAGGATGGGCAGAGGAGAAAATAAATTGCTTTCTGTTAGAGCTGAGCAGAAAAAATATATTTGTGCCAAAGACTACTTCAAGGAAGAGGCTGAAGCAATAAAGTCGTTCCAGGAGACCCCATTTTATACACTCCAGCTTCCACCCAGATAAGTACAAAACAGAATAAACCGGAGATATCATATCCTGAGATCTACTGACAAAAGCCAGCGGAGTCTAAAATTAAGTCTGGCTCGCAGGAGTGACTAAATGAAAGAGGATGGATGCTATCATAATTTTATCAAGGGACGCAGTGTAAGGATTCCTGGGCTCGTTGGCTGAAAAAAAAAAAAAAAATCAGAGAAGACGTTTAAGTCGGACTTTTCTCTAAGCAGTCAGCACTCGCCGGCGCGACTGGAGATTTGCTCCCGCCAAGAAAAAAGCCAAAAAAGCCACAGTGCCTGCACAGATCCTTTGAAAACCTGTCCCAGCTGAGCGCAAAGCAGTCTTCAGAGCCCCGGGCTGCCAGGGAAAGCTCGCCTGCTAATGAGGCTTTCTGACTCCCCAGCAAAGGCGATGATGTGTGTGGGCAAATTGTGCGATTCATTATCGCTTAATATTACCAAACAGCTTCTCGAATAACAGCGACGGGTGTTGTTTTTGCAAAGAGGAGGGAAAAAAAAATATTCAAAGCACTTCAGGCCTTTGCTTTACGAGTTCTCCCCGTTTTATCTGCTCTCCATCGGAGTCAGACACAGGTCTCTGTAACACACGGGGCTCCCCAAGCGCCCGGCTGCCTTTCAGCAGAGGATTTCAGCATCTCCCACACTGTGAGTCCAAGCTGACTCTGGCTTTTGGAGAACAGTTAAAACTGATTTGCTCAGCTGAATGACTAAATTTCTTAATTTTTTTTATATAATCAAATATCAACCTTCTGTGCGCCTTCGGTCCCAAGAACAACGACCCCATTTGCAGCGAGGATGCTCTCCAAATGCACTCACTCCTCACCTGAGCAATAAAAGGAATATCCAGGGGGTTGCTGCTCTGAGGTTTCATTTCCCCAGCTCTCTGGCCGCAACCCTCGTGAGATGCTCTCAGCAATGAGCCAGGTGATACCAACAGGCACGGCTAGTCCTCAAATTCTCCCTCATCGCCCTGCAATGACTGCTCCTCTCTGCACAGGTTTTGGGAGAAATTAAGAATGTTCTTGTGAAAGCTCTGGATCCTGACTTTGGGACCGATACGCAGCCAGCTCTGCAGGTGTCAGCTCAGAAACTCAAGGCGGTTCAGGGTTATGTAGAGTGTATAAAAAGATCATCGCCATAGAGATAAATTACAGCTAATGCCCATCCTTATTTATATTACTGAGGTTGGCCGGTGGGCCTTTTGCTGAGCCCAAAAAAGGACGCACAAGACATGCAACAGTTCGTTCTTGCCTGATGGATGATTCTGATGGGGAAGCCTTTCCCACTGTAGCATTTGCTAATTGCATTTGGACACCCCAATTCATTTATTCACTGAGTAGTAGGAGAAATCTCCCTTTGTAAAAGCCAAGATTGTGAAGATCGTTCACAGCAGCACTGCACTGGTTTAACCCCTCTCACTTCCAGCGAGAGGAGGGGGCCGGGATCACAGGGCAGCAGCTCGGAGCAAACCCAGCCCGTTCTCCTCCACCCAAGCTGTCCCATGTCTTTGCAGCTGGGAAATGCCCCTTGCAGCATCCGTCCCATCTATTCGCACGTGCCAGTCACAACTTACACTTGTACCTGGCTGCAGAAACATTGGGAAGATCTAGATCCAAAACCCTCCGTAAATATTTTCACCTGTTCCCGGTGAGAAGAGACCCACAGCTTTCTCCTTCCTTTGTGGTCTCTAACTGGTTTCAAAGGAGGCATTCAACGAGCCCCCTGGAAGGAATAATTTACCACGCCATTAGCTGAAGAAAAAAACTATCTGGTGTCTGCATTAGGGGCTCAATCACCTTTCAGAGAAACACTGTGAAGAACTCATTAGAGTAATTACTAACGAGCTGGCCTCTTTGGGCTGGAAATGTTTTGTGTGTCACTGGCAAAGAGCCGCATTCAGAGCTTCCCAGATGTGAAAACAAGCCATCAGACCAATAAATGGCCCTATAGTTCCTGAGGAAAACATGCTCAGAGAGGAAGCCGGGCATTTTTTCAGCTTATTAGTTCCTCCTTACAAATCTGACCTTTTTGGAAATGAAAAATGACATCAAGACGTGGAGCTCTGCAGAGTCGTGGCAGCTCTTTAATAACCAAAGTTTCCATTGACACCTGGGGTTTTTTCAGTGGTGCAGAAGCTTCTTTTAAAGTTGAATTTTTAACTATTTCAATTAAAATGCCAATTTTAAACCATCCTTAAAAACACGGATAGAAAAAGGACGGGAGGTTCAGAAGGATGCTGCAAGGACAGATGTCCACATTCTCCTGGAGAAACCACCCACTGCTCAAAACCTCCAGAGATTACATATCCAAGGCAGTCCTGCACTGAAGAGCTCTCGTGCATTACTGTGGTTTTTGGGGGGTTTGGTCAACCCTTTGGAAAGGACTTCTCTTCGCCTCAGTTTCTTCATCTGTAAATCACAGCCAACGCCTCTCAGCAGTGCGCTGAAGTTAATTAGAGTTTGGCCAACATTTAAAAATTAAAAGGCTCAGCGTGTGCTCTAGCTAAAATACTGCCGGGGGTCATTTAGAAAATAACCAAGATGTTTCTCTTTGGGTAATAGTCTCACCAGAGCTACAAGAAAATCGGCAAGCTGCAGAAGGGCTCCCATGCCCGAACACTGCCCTGTTTGCCCCCAGCTGCGTTCATTAGGCTGATAAATAATATTACCACTCATCCTAAAAGAAAAACTCAAAATGCAAATAAATTTCCCCGCTATGTTTATGCTTAGGATGGGGAGACCGAGGCAGAGCACAGGATAACGCAGCCAGCGATGGGGTCCTGCGGCTCCGGTAGCGCTTTGAGCCCAAAGAGCCCTCGACTCCTCCAGCACAATGGGCTCCAAACTTCAACGGCTGGGCTACAGAAATATCTGAGATGTTTCATTCCCCAAGGAGTTACAAACTGCCAGGCCAGGAACAACGTCAAACTTTGAGAAATAAGGAAGGCATGATGCCAAACTGGCAAATCTAATTTCAATTTGCTAAAGAATAAAAAAAAAAAACCCTTCCAAAGATGGACAAGGCACGGTGGCACTCAGCTTTCCAGCTGCTGCTCTCCTGTCTCTATGGCGCAATCATTTATTTGTCGCTCTAGCTAATGGTGCAACTATTATATTCCCTAGACAATAGCTACTTTATTTAGACAAAAGGGGAGTGACCGACAGAAATTACGTGTGCCAACACAAGGACAGCCCCAAACTGGCTCCAGGACCTTGGATGGGTCACCTGAACCCTTCGTGCCTCAGCTGCCCACCTGTAAATCCACGTTCTGTAGCCCACGGAGACACCGTACCCCACAAACACGAGTTGCCACCGCTGCAGAGGGATTGGCTTTTCCCCTCTATTCAGCTACAAAACGGAATTGTTCTGGTTTAACGAGCGACTCCTGCTGCAAACAGGATGCTCCAGCTCCTCGGTGTCAAAGGTGGAAGAAAACACTTCCTGGAGGAACTTGAACAAGCCTCAGGCTTTTCTGGGCTGGGTTTGTTCACATCAGCTCGCGAGATTTTTGGTTTGCCCTTAAAGTTGCACTTCTCTTA
>WKFP01014087.1:142107-156078 GCA_011057875.1 Pterocles orientalis
GTGTTTTACCAAAAAAAAAAAAAAAAAAAAAAAAAAAAAAAGCAGCTTTTGTTGGTAAACCGAGCAGATCAGATCTCTAGCTAAGCCCACTCACCTTGGAACAAGCCAGAAGCCAACACACAACCCTGCAGCGCCCAGGCAGCTGCGGGAATGGGGAAGGGGAGTGGATGCTGCGCTGGCACACACGCAGAGATCCACGCCTACAGCTCCAGCACATCAACAGAAAGATATTATTGTCTATTATACCATAACGGTCGTAATGCTTTCATCTGTAGTCACGCAGATGTTACTCGGAGTTCTTCCACCTGCTCCTCTGCAATTCTGAACTAGTGAACAGCCCCTAAAAATAAAGTGTTCGTACAGAGGGAGGAAAAAGAGAACATTGCCTCTTCCCAGAGAAACAAAGGGCAATCAGACTTGCAACGAGGAATTGTAAAACTCTTCTTTTCGGTATAATGATTCTTTCACTGGGATATCTGGAGGGGATATTCAATAGAAGGAAATTTCCCTTTCGCACTTACATTACCACGTGGAGTCATTTTTCCTTGACATGAAGGGGATTTCTTCTGACAAGCTTTGGAGCAGAGTAACAGGCATTTGCAGCTTTGGCAGCAAAAGGACAAAGTGAGTTATTTAAAATGTTACATTACTCGTCTTTTATTAATTATATGCAGGAGCATATTTGTAAAATCTCTCCAAGAGAACGACAAGGTTAGACTGAAGAGGGTTTATTTGGGATTGGAAAAGTCACAGATGGTTATTCCAGATCTTTTAATTGCTCATGTCTGTTACAAGGCCACTGCTGTCAACGAGCCCAATGTGTTTCTATTGGTGATACAGAGAACTGGGGTGGGGGAGGGGGGGAATGAAGACCACATCTGGATCAGGTAGAAAAAAAAAAAAAAGATGAAAATTCAAAATTATCTGTAATTCTTCAGCTGGCAAAATGCACAAATTTCATTTCTTGCTTGCAACCTTCCAATTTCTTTTTTCTCCCTGGCATGACTAGGAACACTGACAACGCGGGGTTGGATTTTCTCTTGCATTCACGGGTGTTTCCCAAACACGCCAGAGACCCCGGGGTGTTGCCCAGTTTAAAGTGAGCAGCAGCTGCAGCCCTGGCTAGCGAAGAGTAGGGAAGAGGAGAATAAAAAGTGAAAAATAGCAACCATGGAACAATTATATTTAAGAAAAAATGAGAGGGCAAGTTGTTCCATTGATTTTTCATGTAGTTGTCTGAAACAATCTAGTGAATTAAGCAAAGACGACCCTGGAAGGCAAAATGTGTCTTGGGAGGGAAGCAGCAACAGCACAAACCCCGTCCAGAGTGATCTCCCTTTGACCTCAGGGGGCAGGGGACATGGGGGGACAGGGGACATGGGTGCCCTGAGAGCCCCAGAAAGCACCCGCTCCTTCCCCAGCGCTGCTGGACAACTCTTCCATGGACTCAACAGACCAGTGAGATCCAGGTGCTACAACCTACAGGCACAGCAAGTAACCTCCAGAGGCACCAGAGAGGGTTCTCAGCACTCCCGAACACAAAACACGGTAACTAGCTGCAACTCACTTTTGAAAAAAGAGGAAAAAAAAAAAATCTTCTGTTTTCCTGATGCTATTCTTTAAAACACGAGGTTTAACACTGTTCAGAAACCTCCATGCTGCAAATTATCCCCCAAATGCTAACCCCTAGTAACGTCACCCCCACCTTCTCTTCCCCGCGCGGTACGTCGAAGGAGGGGTTGGGATTCACGCCAGCAAACTCCATTTGAATTTCCAGTCAGGTACAACAGCAAAGTTCCTGCAGTCTCACTGTTACGCGTTCAAGCATTTCTAATGTTCTGTGTGTTTCAGACGTTTTTAGGAAGGAAGATGGGCTGAAAGCAATGAAATACTCTGCCGCAGCTCAGAGCGTCATGCTTGAACAAGCTCCAAAACGTAGAAGGGCTTTGCCTTGTCCTAAAGTAGGAAAAAGCGTTTTCAATAAGCTCTGAAATGATCCAGCTTGCGCTTCCTCCACCCAAAATGAACTGATACTAACGTAGCCCCCAAAAGTTACAAGACTCGGAGCTGCACGGTCACCGCCCGAAAGCTTTCCGACCAGAAATACCCATTCCTGTGCCAGCCTGGGCGCTGGCTGCACGGCAAAGGACGAGCAGCATCTGCTGGGCTGAATTTTTTGGGTGCGGAGGGAAGCGCTGTGGTTTATGCGGATCCAGAAGAAAGCCGCTCTCCACCCATGGGTGAGGATTTTTACTCACCGCTCTCTGAATATTTACGGCCGCAAAGCGCAGCTGCGCTGGAACCGGCTTGTTTGTGCTGTCTCACCCCGAAACATCCCTCAAGACTTTGTGTTGTCCTTTTTATTGAGATTTCAAAGAGGACACGCTGCTCGAAAGGCAGGTGGGTTTATATTAAACACTTGTTACGACAGTGGGAGATGGATGTAGCTCAGCACTGCAGACCCCACTGTGAGCCTCGGGACCTGAAGCACACAATAATCCCAGAAACTGCCAAAAGGCGTTTGGGAGAGCTGGGAACATGGATTTCCTACACCTCTGAGCGAGTTATTGTACCAGCACAGAGAGGGATGGGGATGCTCATCCACAGGTAGCAGCGGTACAGCAAGGATGTAGAGGGGGCTCTTCATCAGCATCTCCAAAACCCACTTGATTCCAGGCAGCTTGTGTTCAGAGCATCGCTGCAAAAGCAAACCCATAAATTCTCTAAGGAGGAAAGCACCGTTCCTTCCAGAGCTCTGATTTTACGCGTCATTCAACAAACCCCATCTCCTGCCTTCCCTGGCACCCCACCGCCGGTGTTCCCATAACAACAGAGGAGATGGCTCCAGCGGCACGCGCTCCGCTCGCTGCCCATCTACAACCCAAGCAGCAAAGGGGAACCAAATCTGCCGAAATACCCACAGGATCCTCGAGGACCAGATCCTCAGCCATTAACCCAGTCTCGCAGAGAGTGAAATACATCTGCAATAACTCTTCTTTCCATCCAATATCCATTTAAGGAGTTTTTTAATATGAAAACCCAAGTTTATAAAAGCCAAATAAAAAATTCAAGCTAAAAAAAAAAAAAAAAGAGAACCTTGAGTTTTGTAGCCCTTACTTTCCCCTGAATCACAGTGAGGTTTACATCATTAGTTCCCTTAAGAAGTTTTGCAACTCTCTGGGTCATGTTCCGTGTGGAACCGTACGGTATCCGATAACACGGTGAAGCCTAAAGCCTCGTACAGAAAGACATAAATCACATCGCACGTAGGGGTGAGACAAATGCTGAAACAACAGAGGATGTTTGTAAAATAAATACAAAGGAAAACCTTGTAAAGTTAATTGGAAATTCAGCAAGGAAAGCAGCTAACACTTGCTGAAAGAATCCTGCTCTTCCACAAGGATTGGAGATTTCTCCCAAGGGCTAATATATACGCCTTGACAAAAGGTCTGTCCCATTTGGTCCTATGCCCACAGACAGAGTTAATTATGCATACGTTTACTTAATTATTCATCCATTCATTAACCACATCAGCCCTAGAAAACATGGCAAGCACTCTTCTTCAAACACTTTACTATAATGCAACAACCCGAGCAGCTTCTTTTTCATCAGATGCTTATTTCCATTTATTAAAGGAAATAACGGCACCACAGCAAATACTTGAAAAAAAATTTCACAACATGTGCAAAACAGACCCTGAAGGGACGTATCTTGCGGACAACACGCTTCTTTCCATGTAGGAAAACAAATGCAAGGAGCCACCTAAGAGCCCTGTCCAGCACCCAAGGAAGTCCAGGAATGATGGGTTTGAGGCTGTAGCAGGAGTGCCGTCCCACAGACACCCCTCGTTCCTCATGTTTGCTGCAGCCTGTCACTAGGTCGGGTTCAGGCTGTGCCACGTTCCCTCCCCACAGCGGGCTTTGAGATGGACCGTGGGCACCAAGGGAACTGCGTGCTGCTCCTTGTCGCATCGACCTTTCAATTGCTCGGAGCCCTGATCAGCTGTTCTCAGCAAGAGCCATAAAAACGCCGCCACGTCTCGGTGACAAGACTGGAGAGGTCTGAGTAGACCATGAAAAAAATCAGCATCGAGATGATGAATTAGGGCGCTGATGGTTTAGACTGGTAAATGGGAAAAAAACCTGGTGACACAAGCAGCAAATGGCACGTGGAGTTTATTTCCCAACCAGAAATGTCATAACTAATTCTCAGGCTGCTCCTGGAGAAAGGTTAGCCTGGCCTCAGGAGCATTTGCTGACACAAAAAAAAAAAAAAACAAAAAACCCAGCAGGTCAAAGCAGCAGCAGCTGATGAGCTTGCTTTGCTCCCCCACCTCCTGCAGCCACCCAGAACTTCCAAAAACTCCTTCCACAAACACCCAGCCCTCAGTCCGCACAGCAGGATGCTCCCGACGCTCGAGTTTGGAGGCAGGTTGCTGGTTTTTTCCTGCAGGTGAGGTCACCACCACACGACTCAGCTGAGCATCTCTTGCGTTTAAATTCTCAGGAGACACCTGATGCACCCCAAACACAGCCTGCTGGAGATCCCAACTGCTGCTGTAATCACCACGCTAAGTTAGCCTAATTACCCCAAAATGAACCTAAATCTGTGCCGATCAGCTAACCCGGAGCAGCTGTTGTCTCACAGAATCAGATTCCAGCCCAGGATCTGCCAGACTCGCGCTGCCCAGCGCCATGACCCATCCTCGGGACCGTCACCAAACAGATCTGACGGTAGGAGCTGCGCGGTTGGGATTGCCGCTGGATGGATGGATGGATGGATGGGGGGTGACCCGGAGCTCAGAACAGCTCGACACCATAAATGAGGAGAAGCACCAGCAGCTCCTGGCACAGGTGTGTTGCCCCCAGCAACTCCAGCAGCAGCCGGGAGGGTCCAGGAGCTCAGCAAAGCCCCGGTGCTGCTGCAGGGCTGGGGATTTGACGCAGTACAAACATTTTTGCGCCTATAAACTCCGACAAACGTGAACCTGACTGGAAGTGAGCTCTGCTTTGCAGCGTACTCTGCCTCCCTCTCCTGGCCTCTTCCCAGCCACCGTACGCATCAAAAACTGGTGCGCAGTTAGCAGCGTCAGCCAGACCGGGATATTTGTCCCTTTGAGATGCCCAAAACCTATAGAAGGAAGCAGCAGAGCCCTGAGGAAATCCCTCCCGTCACTAACCCACCCACCCCATACAGAGAATGGCAAAAAGCAGATTTTTTACCGTGGACCAGCAGCTGTCCCAAACGCCCAACAAAAGCTAACAGAGCAGGCAAAATGCCTGTTCGGGATCACAAGCACGGGTACCAAAGCCCCACAATTCCTACCCAGCCTTGCCGAAAAGAACCAGTCACCATCACACTTCCTCACTAAAACCATTTGGGTTTGTTACAAAACACCCTCCCCAAAGGGGAAGGGGGAAGAGCATCAATCTCAAGCCACGATTCCCTAATTCCATGAACAAGAATAAAACCAGAAATCTCTGGTGAAACATTATCAAGCACAATGAAAGTGAATGACAGCAAAACCCCTCTGTCCCCAGGGACACCGCAGCTTCCCTGGGGTGCAGCCGAGAGCGCAGGGGCATCCCAGGTAGCTGGGGGCAGCTGGGTTATAAAAGCTCAAAGCAAAGTGGGGGAAAAATTAAAAACAGCTGAAAAAAAACCCCTGTTCTACTTCCCAGGCAAAGTTGCAGCTCCCGCCTGCATTTTCATTTTTATACGGATTAATGTAAATATTTGCTTAATTGTTGGCAACATTTGAATTATCAGACTTCTCGATGTAGCTGGAATATGGTAAAATGCTCAAGATTAATGGGATAATTAGCCTTAGATACAATTAGATTCACTCAAACAGATTCTTGAGAAGCTCATTTGTATTTTCAGCTCTCCTGTGTGCACTGTGGTATCGTAGCTGGAGATCACATTGTCTTGGGTTGTTTTTTTTTTTCCCCACAGTGAACAATAAATATTAAATGGGAGAAAGACCCTCGTGAAACAACAGCACTCATTTCAGCCACCTCCGATTCTAAGGAATATCAAATTTTAAAACAAAAATCCAGAACTTCATGGAAAATCTCACTTCTGAAATGCCTTTTCTGGGGTTCCTACACGCGTGTAAACCTTTACGGGAGTGAATCCCATTTAGCCAATTGGGGATGTTGAATTGCCCTTCTTGCTCGTTTACAATTGCCTTGAAGATAAAAGCTTTTCTGGATCTGCAAAAAGCAGCATTTCACTGTTTACAGAAAACAAATCCCAGGTTATCAATTGGGGTAGCTGACATCTGTAACTCCTGATTTGCTGTTCTCACCCCATCATTCACTAAAGCCCTGGCTTTAGGGCAGAAGCAAGAAAACCTCAGCATCAATTAACAAATTGCATCTATTTATAGAGGATGTTTCAAAACACAAATCCAAGCCCAAAAAGCCTTTTTCCTACTTTTTTTTTTTTTAGCAACCAGCTCAGCTGGGGCTGCCCATACCAACGGCCCGACTCAAATCCACAGGAATTTGTGCCGATGGCTCCTTGGTTTTCAAGTCGGTAGGTTATCAGCGTGTTAAACACACAGCAAACCAAAAGATAAGCTCCTGGAAAACAACCTGCCCCAGCTCTGCAGTAAGCTGTGACACCCTGATGCTTTGCAAGTTTTTGCATTACCCACTCTGGCTGCTTCACCCTTCCCGGAGGGGTCACAGTCTCCGCACACCATCCATCAGCACTCCTTTGGGCTATTTTTGGCAAATCTGCGCCTGAGCTGTTCAGTTTTGCAGCCACCGAGGCAGGCTGTACCTTGGCTTTGATGCCTGCTCACAAGCACCTCTGTAAGACAACCCTGACATCCCAAAGGAGGGGCTGAAACTATTTTTACCCACGCAGAGAGATGCTGCAGGGAGAATGAAGTTTCATTTTGCTGCATTTTGGGTACACTCGGAGCATCAGATGCCTTTTGTTTTGCTGAGCCTTTACAGACTCAGAATTTCCTGAAATTTATTGGGTTTTTTTAACTATTTAGGCAAGAGCAGCGTTTTCAGCCCCTGGAGGGGCGCCGGTCGGTGCTGTGCAGACAGAATGTGACACACGGTGCTGCAGACAGCGGGAACACGGGCGCTGGGTCCCTGTAACCCGGCTCCAGCAGCAGATCACGGCACCGAGAGCCGCTGGCAAATGCCGAGCACAGGCCATCACGGAGCATAACGGCACCGCTCAGGGGTGATCAGGGAAAGGGGAAGAGCAGAAACACAAATAAATGCAATCACCTGGAACTTACTCCGAACGCTCCGGCAGGGGGATTGGACTAGATGATCTTTCGGGGTCCCTTCCAATCCTTAACATTCTGTGATTCTGTGAACGCACCGCAGCCCAGGTGGTGCCATCGCAGGGCTGGCGCCGGGATGAAGGAGCTCTACAGTTAACCAGGCTCACGGCAATTGCCTCCAAGGTCACCCTCTCCAGCTGCTTTACTGGAGCTTGTTGGTTGGATGAAGCCTTAGAGAACGATGCTGCAAAACCGCCCAAATGCATCAGCTGGTAACAGAGTCCCCGTTTGCAACCCCCGGCCCTCGGGACACGGCAATATTTTCTTTCCCTTCTGCAGAAAAACCACCGGCTTCTCTATCCCAACCTGTTTCTCCTTACACAGAGACCCAACGACACCCCACTGTCATTCCCAAGACCAACGGAATCCAAACATCGTTCCCCCATCTCACAGGACTCCACAGAGTTTATTTCACTCAAAGCCAGGATAACATACAGATATTTCAGGAGTGTTTTCTTTTGGCTCTGGAGGACTGTGTGGTTTTGGAAAGGCTGGAACATTTTCAATTTCACCCTGGCAGCCTGTGCGTTAGTCAGGATGACAAAGCACAGAGGCAGCACCTCAGCCCCGTTCAGCTCATTTCCCAATCACAATGTCAACGGCCTGACTATATTCCAGAAAAAAATACTTTAATTATTTAGGCAACTTAAAAATATCCACTTACACAACCCTCAACTAGCTGTCTCAAAAATCCCCGCCCTCCATAAAACAGGATAAAGCCACAGCAAAGGCAAAAGCCTCGCTTAGCGCCTTCATCCCGCTTTCCTTTCACCAACGCACGGCCGTTCAGATTGCCTCAAAGACCTCTAAAGAAAGGAAGGATAACTAATTCCTGTTTGTAGCCGCAAATCTAATCACATGCATGTTTGCTGTTCATTATTCTGGTGTCGTAAAAATATGGTGGCTGCTTTCAATCTGAAGAAATCATTACATCCTTATACTTTGCTATTCACGAACATTAATTGACAAAACCAAATTTGTCCGTCAGGACCGCAGATGAACACTACCCGTAATTTAATCAGGAGTAAATCAGCTGCCAAGCGGTTACTACACAGATGCTGGAGTAATTGAGCCTCTCTGCTGAGATGACTGGGGACAATTTCTATTTCATTTACGCAAAGAGAAATATTTTCAGCATATTCGTTCTGTTTTCTGTCGTTGGGGGTTTTTGATTCCTCAGCACCAGGCTGCTGCTCCCTGTTCAGCCAGATCCCCAAACTCCCGAGTGCTGCTTTCAGGGGTACAGCACCAGACCCATCCAGATCCATCACTGGAAACGGGCATTTAGCTGCAATTCATGGCCAGCCTTCCCACCTCTTTAATGCCCAGACCCCCTACATTCCCAGTTTTGGAAAATCCTGGTTTTCTCCATTCTTCCAAGCGGGTACAACCCCCCACCCCCAGGACACAACCTACTCTTAGGCCGTTACAAACACCCAGGACCTGCTGTACGAGACCCTGACCCATCCCCTCAGCCCCCACAATTCCCACAAGATTTTCAAACTGGAAAAAAACAATCCAGGAAAATCACTGACAGAACAAACCTCTGATCTGTTCCACCCCGGGTTGCTCACCGAAATGCATCTCCATCGATTCTCATGCCCTTCACATCAGTATTTCTGGAGTATTAGCTAGTCATCGCCTTTTGTGCCCCTGCCCCTTGGAGCAGCATCCCCGGGTCACCTGTGGCTTCCCGAGCAAGGAGCAAGGGCAGGATATTTGTGTGACGGAAAGGAGAACACTGTAAAACAACAAAAGTTACAAACAGCAAGTGAGCTCCATCCACAAGGCACTGGCTCCGTTTTCCTCCTGGGGAGCCCAGCGCTACTTAAAGTGAAGGGAGAGATAAATGTCACTTTTTTATTTTTAATCCCTAGTAACAGCTCATTCCACTGGATGGAAAAGAAAAATTTTAGTGATCTTCCCATTTCATTTCTGTGGCGCCCTAATCTATTCAGCTCAGGCAGGAGCATGTCATCTGTCAAGGAGGATTTTCACTTATTGCTTTTCTGGGAAGAGGAAAATGACTTTTCCTCCCAGTGCTGGTGCTGGCCCTGGAGATTATCCTGTTTTCCCCAAAAACACAAAACTCAAAGGGCTTTTGGAATAGTTTGTTTCTGACGCGTTTCTTGTCATCTCAGGAAAACAGGGGTTTGGTTTTGATAAAAACACCTCTTTCTACACCAGCGCACATGAGGTTATTTATCACGACAATATCGCGGATGGAAGGCTGGCAGGGATCTCGTCTACCAAGAACTGCAGCGACGAGCGCAGAGATTTGTGCCGGTTGCCTTTACACCGCCGAAGCCTGCTGTGACACCCGGACATAAACCCAGATGACAGCTCCGTCCCCAGGGAGCAGAAATCCTCAAGGGCATTCCCACCGTCAGCATTGACTATCTACGGAACAACAGCCAGGCCCCAATTCTGTAACGCCGCAGTAAATTATTTTATATTCCAGGTTTCTGCCCAGCTGGCAGCAGCCTGAAAGCCTCGGTACCTGCGCTGAGCATTGCGAGGACCAGGCTCTTGGGGATCCCCAAATTCATCCCTCCACACTCACCCCATACCAGCTCCTGATTTCCCTAAACCCAGGAAACCCGCTCGTCACAGACCCAACCTGCAGCACGCTAATTAAACGAGACTGCTGCAATCATCGTTGTTTCCAAAGTCTCTTTGCCGTACACACCCCCGCACCCCCTCTTCTCTGGAGAGAGCAAATGAAACAACTTGTTCCCATGAAAAATTTATTACCAACTAATGCGCGGAGGAAACCTAATGCGCCAAGTACCGAGGAACACGGTCCCAGCCCTGAGTCCATGTGGTCTCAAACCAACCGACCCAAGCACATTTTCTGCTGACGGGTTTCTCTGGTTGTCCACGGAGGAAGGCAGAGCTGTCACTAAAGGTTTGTCCAAATGCTCCCGTAGCTGGAGCCCGAGCTCGCTGTGGTGTTGTGTTTAAGGAAACCAAAAGAATATTCTCTGAGCAACCCTGGACAGGAATTGCACGCTCTCGAAAGGTGACCGTGCCCCCAGGAGACACTGGCGGATCTTTGGGGCATCGGGCAAATTTAATGCCTGCAGCAGCAAGGATGTACTGCCGGGGAAACTGAGTTTGGCCAGTGAACTCCCAAATCAGGGAGTTAAACCAGCTGCAGTCTTCTGATCCACAGTATTCCCTGTGCTTGGCATAAATAAAAAATCCCGGGTAATTGCAAGGAGCGCATCCCAGCAAAAGAATCTATCGCAGCACAGACAGGGTAAGCGACATCCCAAAGAAATGTGTGATACACAGTGCATCACGCAAACCTACCAAAACCGCGCGCATGAAAAATCAGCCAACTCTGCACCATCAGCTGCACAAAACACTTTTCAAGTCTTCCATCCAACGGGAAGACGTGCAGCTGGCAGGAGAAAAGTTAACTTCCAAGACATTCAGTATTTTTCAGAGGAAGTTACCGAAGAGTAGCATGAGGTGGGAGGGACACAACCTGCGACAGAGCGCCACGGACCCTCCGCTCCCTCCCTCGGGACAGGTACCGCTGCACGAAACCTAAGGCACCTCCTGCAAGCAGACCCCAGCTCTTCCTGCAGGTGCCTGGGAGGAAGAGTCCGTACAACGAAGGCAGAAGCTACAGAAAATGACATCTTTCCAGGTGGCACAAGTTGCGCTATCAAGTCTGATTTATCTAGAGTTCGGCATTTCTCCAGGCACGTAGTTTGACATTTAATTAAGGCCAGAACCTTTATCAATCGAGCACATCGCAGTTTTATTAAAAAAACCCAAATGTCACCAATGAGAGTCACGAGGAACTGGGTGTCTACAGGACTTGTTTGTGAAATTAGGACCATACAGGTCAGAACTTGACTCCAGAAATGGTTGTTGCAGAAGAATCACAGGGGCCAAGATCTGGATTCATGGTTTGCAAAGGCACTCGCACCGCCCTACACAAGTAGAGCCTTTTACGGCTCTGTCCCAAATACCATCTGATCGGTGGCACGGGACATAACCAAGGAACTGGAGCTTGGCGTCCCAAGCCTGTGTTCACTCCTGCTTCCTTTGGGCGCCCTTCCTGCCCACATTAAAACCCCGGCGTATGGCCACAGCTTGGGCAGCCAAGTTTTGCAAGGCCCTATAGACACAGACATACACACAGACACGCCCAGAGACGCACCAGCTGGAGGTTTGCCATGCGAGTACACGCTGCTATTGCCACCCGAACAGCCAGCTCACGCGGGTGTAAATCTACTCATTCGCCTTGAACATCAGTGGTGTCCATGGCACCGCACCTTGTACCCAAAGGCTGCACGTGCCTCAGAAGACATGTAGGAAATCCTACCAAAAGCATTCACCAGAAGGAAGAAAATCTTATGGTGGAGTCACCGAGGTGGGATTCACCAGCCCGAGATTCATCACAGGCCTCCTCCCTGGCATTTCCCTGTAAGGATGGGGAAGGAAAACAAACAAACCTAAAATTACCACCTGTGATTTCCCACCTGGTTGGGCTTAATGATTTGGAAACCAAACCGCTCACCAAGGGCTGGGGCTTTCTCACACATCTCTGCTTTGTGTAATGTCTGATGTGATGGATGCACAGCCTCTGGACTGATCCCAGGCCATATAACATGAAAGATTGATTCCAAACCCTCTTGAAAACCTGGCTGACATTCCCCTGGAGGCAGCAGCAGGATCGCAGGCTGGGTTCACTGAGCAGGTGTCAGCTAAGGAGCCGTTCTCCTTCCTCAGCCTGGGAAAGTACAACCAGAGGCACAACAGAAGCTGCCCAGAGCTCTGCAGGAAAGCCTGCAGACACAATATTGGGGATCTCACCCCGTGAACAGAGAGAGCACAACCCAAACATCATTAGTTACAATTTAGGGAGAAGAGAGAGAAAGTGGACAGAGACTTTAGTGCATACATCTTAGCAAATACATTCTCCATCACAGACAGTCACAGGACAGAATTTTACTCATCAGAGTAAAACAAGCCCTCGAAATTCAGAGCAAGTGTTGTTAGGTTATCCTTGTAAAAGCCCAGGTTTCTCCACAACCGTAAGTAAATAAATCCACCCATTCTCAGAGCTACCTGCAAGCAGGGACCAGAAAAGAGAGCAAGTCACATATGATTCATTGGGTCTGGAGGAGGACGCTCGTGCAAAGCTCTGGGGCACTTGATGGAGCAGAGGGAGGGCTTCAGAGCACCTGGGCAGGGCAGGTACAGAAAAACAAGAGGCAAAAATAGAAAATTTGGGTGTAGCTGTGTTACACACTCCTTCCTTAATATTCAAAAGGTGCAAACAACAAATAATCAGGCCCATCTGCAGAGACGTTACAAGGGTAGGAAAACAACTGGGGAAAGGAACTGAGCTTCCAGGTGCTACAGTAGCACAAACAGCCAGAAAAGCAAAGGGACAAAACCCAACAATCTGTCCTTCACAGAACTGAATACCAAAGCAGAGATGCACACACCTAGACATCCTCTGTACTGCAACAGGCACCCTCCAAAGCAGCCAAGCACCCTCCAGTTTGAATGTCATCATTTTGAAATTGGAAATATTGCTATACGTACCCTATACCCATCTATACGTAATGGTAACTCCCACTGTCAGGTGAAGAGCAGTTGGCCCCAGTCCACATCAACCCAAAACACACAACGCTCCCGCCCCTGGCCTCCAGTTTGGAACTGGTTGGGCACACGGCTTTTTAGTGGCTTGGGGAGAAGTTGAGGCAGGTGTGCACAGGGGCCACCCCACCTTCCCCTTCGGAGAGCACCAGGTTTGGGGAAGAACTTGGGAAACGAGGGAGGGAAGAGATTAAGGACACTGCAAACAGGGGTGAGGTGCAGGATGATGGGGTTGGTACATGCCCGCGGTCCCCTCTTACCTGCTTCCATCAGCTGGCACTGCTGCCCGAAAACTTGGGAGAAGGTGACGGGGCCTGGGGCCGAGCCGGAGGTCACCCCAGAGGAGTCCATGGCTCTCTTCGGGTCCTTCGTGTTCGTCATGGGGCAGAGCCCAGCACCCCTGAGCCGCCTCCTGGCCCCCGCAGACCCTCAGCGGCCGGAGGGACCCCCTGGGGACCGGCACCTCTCCCCAGCCCGGAGGATGCTCCTGTCTCTTCTCGAGGGAGGGTGACACGCGTGTTTTCAGCCGAGTGCCGGCAGTATTTTCATGGGTACGTGTCTCTGCTTCTTCCAGCTCCTGAGGGTGTCCCGGGAGGTCTGGTGACCCCCCCGGAGCTCCAGCAAACAGCTCAGTCTCTTCTCTTCAGGGAACTGAGATGCTCCAACCCAGCAGCTCCCTCCTCCGTGGGCTGGGGAACATCCCCCCGGGGACACAGCGGGGGTTTCCCCAGGCAAAGCACCGCCGGGGGGCTCAGCCCCCCCAGTTCGGGGGTACCGGGGTACCAGCAGGGTCTCTGCCCTCTCCGGGGGTGGGACCCGAGACCCCGCCGGGAGCTCAAGCGGAGGGGTCGGGGAGGGGGGGTCCCGCCTGCCCCGGCAGCAGCCCCAGCTCCCGGCATGAGCCCCCTCCCCCTGGTTTATTCCTTCCCTCCAGCCCTCCCTCCCCTTCCCCCAGCCAAACAGCCGAGGGGGAGGAGACTGGAGCCGCCGCCAAGGACCATTTCCCCGGCCCTGCTGCAGTGTCCTCCCCC
>WKFP01014087.1:156098-297030 GCA_011057875.1 Pterocles orientalis
TGATGCAGCGGCAGCTCCCGGAGGCACAGGGAAGCGCTAACTCAGCCTTAACCCCCTCCCTCACCCTTAACCCCCTCCCTCCTGCTTGCTGAGATGCCCAAAGGAAGGGGGGGATGCCGCGGGGGCCGGTACCCAAACCCGCATCCCCCCGCCCGGTGTTGCGCTGCGGGCGCTGGGGCTCCTGCGGGGTACACAGCGGCCAGGGGGTGTCCGCGGGGGAGGGGGGAAGAGTTCAGTGCCAGGCACAGCTGATTCATCTTTGTGTTAAAAACTCCCTCTGCCCTGGGCGAAGGATGCTGACTCTCGGCGGGATTTTGTCCTCCGTGAGTCATCGGTGCTTGCTTGGGGAAATGGTTGCACAGGGCCAGGGAAAAAACACAGCGTGACCCGGGTGGAAATATAAAACTGGCGGATTATGGCGAGAGAAAGGCCAGGGTAGAGCTCACAAGGCACCTGCAGGCAGCTCAAGCCCCAGGTGGGGCGGGTTCTGTTCCCAGCCCCTTTCTGCACCCAGCTGGGGCAGGTAAAGTGACCCCCCCAGGGACAGCTGGAGACAGTTTAGCAGCAATCAGCCTCCGGTCGGTGCTGCAGGCAATTATTCCCCTGCAGACAACACCACTGAGATCAGTTCTGGAAGCTGTTTGCAATGCTGATGCCTGTGTCACACCAGGAAAATGAAGTATTTTGTAGAACTCGCAATCAATTTGAAGCAATGCACTCAAGGTTTGGCACCAGAAACAGCAAGTAAACATATTTCTCCCTTCCTTCAGATTACAGCTCCATCAGGTCTTGGCTGAAAGAGAATTTAGTTTGGTTGGGTTTTATTCTTTCCAAAAAAATAAAAGTTTGAAAATTACGTAAGTGGTGCAGAGAGAGGAAGTCCTACCCTGAAAAACAGAGAAATCTGCAAGCAGTTTATCAAAGTAAGACTGAAGTATGGCTATGGCTAAATACCGCTGTAGAAAAGATACCCAGTTCATTGCACAGCCATTGACACCGGCAAAGCAAGGGCAAAAGAAAATAAGTATTAAAAAAAACCCTAACCCTGCAAAGCCCTGCTGAAGTCAAGGTGACCCAAAACCTAGCAGAGCAGTAAAAGGGGAGGGGGGAGCTATTTGCATTAGCATCTCGTATCTAAAATAATATTTCCCGAGCAGTCTATCAACTGCCTCTTCTTCTCCCAAGGCAGCTGCAAAGCAAGTCATAAAACAAACGCAGCATAGCTCGAAATTCTTTCCAACCCCCAAGCACCTGTCTGTCCCCTTTCTGTACTGGAGAATAAATGCCGGTTGTTCACGATCACTGGGCCAGAACGTGCTCCTCTGTCAGCTTCCCAGGCTAGCTCACCCCTAACCGAGAGACACGTCTCTCGCCCCAGAAGGCACAGCGCTATTTCCATACGCCCTTGTGGGA
Source organism: Pterocles orientalis (assembly GCA_011057875.1). Taxonomy (NCBI): domain Eukaryota; kingdom Metazoa; phylum Chordata; class Aves; order Pterocliformes; family Pteroclidae; genus Pterocles; species Pterocles orientalis. The sequence goes on from WKFP01014087.1 coordinate 157,512, forward strand.
CCAGGCTGGGAGCATCCGCTGTCCGTTCCACCCAGGCTGCCCGTCATCAGCAACGACAATCTCTGAGCCACGACCTTGGCTTGATGCAGCCAACGACCCAGAGGTGAAAGGCTCTGTTGCCCATAATCCAGGAAAATGTTACTCAGCCATGCTTGACGTACATTTCTATCCTACTGCTCTTCCACAGCCGACCCATCTCACAGGGGAGATGACACTGTTGGGGATCTCAGATGCGATGTTCTTGGCTCCTCCATATTGACTAAGGGATTTTCTTGAGCACACACAATACTCTGTACATCCTACGGCCGTGAAGGACTATTTCCAGTTGGGACTGGCATCAAAAACGGAACCAGCCCAACCCCTTTTCCTGAGATTTTGGTGAGGGGATTCTGCCACCAGCAGTGCCGTGGCGTCCTTCTGCCTCCTGGCAGCTGCAAGCAGCACCGCACACACTGTGGCACAATCAACTATCAAGGCAGGAGCTTCATTATGGGAGAACTTTTTCTCCTGACCTGTTTTTGAAGGTAGTCTTCTCCCCCCCAAAAAAGCCACAGCTCTTCTAAAAAGGAGTAATTAGTGCTGCTTCACGTGACAGCCCAGACAGATGAATGGAGGTATGGAGCTATTTTAGTTAAAGAATATTTCACAAGATTCTCATGCAGGGAGACAATGACAGTTCAGCAAAAGCTAATCACTCAAACCTTAACTGAAACTGAACGCCCCTCAATAAAAACCAGGCAGGCTGCAACGCTGCAAGGGAGGCTGGCTGCTAGGCTGCTGCAGGCAAGGGAACGGCGTGCAACGGTGACAACTGTGTTTTTACTAACAGCTCAGATTTATAATGCATAAGGAATCCTCAGATTTTTCTGGGGCGAAATAACTATTTTTAGCCTACGTGAAATTAATATTAATACCTGTATTTCAGCTGTTCCCAACCCCGTTTGTTGTATCTGCTCCTGTTTTTAAAGAAGGTGGCGGAATCAATGCACCAGGGACGAACGGCTGCCCACCGACCCCCAGCCATTCCCTTACACAAGTGCCGAGTCCCACGGCCCTGGACAAGGTATAAACCCCCCCTCAAGGTGCTGTGATGGAGAGAGATGAATGAAAACGGGACCGTTTCTAGGAAGCAAAACACCTTCCCACTTCACGCCCTGCTCCAGCTTCCATAGAGGACAGCAGCCCCTGATGTCCATCACGTTGTGTTGCTTCCACAACGCTGCAACGCTTCAACGGGAGGTTCGGCTTCAAACGGAGAGTCCAAACTACACAGGGCTTGCGTGCTGCCTATCCAAGTGTGTAGACTGAGAACATGAAGCTGCCCAGAGATCTCAGTCTGCACTAATTACTGTTCCCATACACACGATGATAGACCATGGTGGTATCTCCATCTCCTCCCACCTGCCACCCACCAGGAAACCCCAAACCCTTCAGCCACCTCAGAGCTCAAACACATTCAATCTCCGTTTTGAACCTGTCCTTAATAATAAATATTTCCATAATGTGGTTTGTCACATTAATTTATTGTTCTTTTCCTTTACATGGCAGACAGACAACAGAGCTTTCAGTCTTCCAGGGCAATGTTCAGGACCCAAGCACCCACCAGGTGACACCCCATCTCCACACAGTTCATCATTAATAAACTTCTCGGCACCAGCATTGTCATGAGAGCTACCGGTGTCAGCCTCACAAATCCCTACATGCAAAACCTGAGCTTTTTCCCCACCCGCTCCTTGAATTTTCACAAGAACTTGTGATATTAGTCAAGGGCAAAATTTCACGTTTCATCAGCAGGCACGGGGGAGGTTCAAAATTTGCTGCAAAACTGTGAAATTCTGCCTCGGAAAAAAAAAATGGCATACTTTCCTGAATTTACTGGGAATAAAATATCCTCATTGTTCCAAAGAAATGACACCATTTTCAACCGATTCTTTTTTTTCCTGCAAGAAAAATCAACTTCCCCACCCTCCCCAAAACACAGCATTTGTTATTTGAGGGAAAACGACGAAAAGTCTGGTGCAACCACAGGTTACTTCTTCTCAGTGGTGTGGATATTTTTCTGCCACAGCTTAGACCGCAATGAATCCTTACAATACACCAGGACAATACAAAGCTGCGTGCTGTGGTCTCTTGGTTGAGTAACACGTTAGAAAACTTTAAAAACAGAGCATTTACAATCAGGGACGTAAAGACGTGCTTTTAAAATTGTAAATACATATTTACAGGCTTGTGTGATAAACCAGAATTTCTCTGGGAAAAATGTTCATATATCACAAGAATTTACACACTTCTCTCCTTGAGTTTGTCAGTTATTACAGTTAATACCCCTCTAAAAAAAAGCAGCAAAAATAAATTGCACAGAAGTGACCCCTAATAACCTCATTGGTATGCCTTAAAGGCACTAAACTCAGCAGCATCCGTGCCAGAAACTCTGTACTCAATCTAACTTACTGTTGCTGGAAGTTTCAGAAGAACTGATTGTTTAAAGCTGGATTTGGGCTGCATGGCCAGAAAGCTCTTCCTCAGCAACAATCCTCAGGCGACCAGTGAGAATTTGTACAGTCGGTGTGATCTTCGACACATGCCGAACACAGCTGCACCGGGAGAATCAAGGGCACGTCGCACCCGTGCTCTGAGACAGAGTACAGTGGAGCTGGGGTTTATTGGCACTGCTTGTTAATTTTTCAATTAATTCCTGTTGGAACGAACAGGGTTTACCATACTACTAATAGTAGATGATAAGAGGAAGGAGAAAATGTGGAGAGAAAATAATGGTAATGTGCAAAACTAAAGTGAGCTGAACTGGTCAGAGAGCTGTGTGTGCATGCCAGCTTCTTCGAGATACACTTAAGGCCAGGAAATTTAATTTCTGTGCCATTTGACCAAGATTTACCAAGCTGCCTAGCGGGTTTGGACACTCACTTCCGACTAGTTTTAAAGAATAATGAGAATCTCCAACTTCCAAGGCTGCTACGGGAAATTCCAGCCTTTGTTTGGAATTAGTACATCACGTATTTCCAGAGGAAATTATGGCTAGCAAAAAGCTCAAGAGGGGACAAATCCTACAGACTTTCCACTCTAGGAAAGAGACCGAGCAGCCAGCAATGGCACAAGCTCTCCCCACAAAGCCTGCACCCCAGCGGTCCCACAGTCCTGAACTGGAAGCATCATTTCTAACACGGGAGAGGATGCAGCTGTTTATGGCTCATCTAGTTCCCAGCATCCCAGCCTTCCCCCAAACCACAATTGCACTTAGAAAGCCTCCAACAGGGGTTTATCCAAAAATTCTGTAGCTAGATAATACCAGATCCTGAAGACTTTTTCTTTCCAACTCTCATGTAGCTAAAACATTCCTACGGTGAACAAAACCAATGTTTTTAGTTTAAAGCTCTTGCATTCATTTTGAACAATTTGATTTTCATCAAAACTAGAAAAAAGTAACTGTTTTCAGCAATTTCATACATATATATTAATATACGTCATATATGTAGATAAATATAGAACACTGATCCTTTTTTGACTTTTTCACGGTGGTGGTAAGGAGTGTCAACCGGGCACTTGTTTTTTCTCACCTAAGGTGTGCGTACACAGATGTGTGCTTGTCTGTGTGGAGTGCAAAGACAAGGAAAGGAATGAATTGACGGAAATAAGGAGGAAATAGGGCAATCGACCCCCTCGGCCGCCTTGAAAAATCCCAAACCCAGACTCTACACTAGCAGGGATCCTATAAAAACTTGTCTTGACAGCAGGAACCCTTCATCCAGGAGGTGAAACCTGCAGGGGCCCGTAGAAGCACCCCGGCACGATGATGCTCCCGTGTGTGATTGTCACCATTTGGAGCATGAGGTGAGAGACCGTTCTGCACCGCATCTTGCAACTGACCCGTGTGTTTCTGCAACTTGTCTTTACTGGCTGCCAGCTATCCTCACGGATGCCTTCTCTACAGGACCACTGGAACTAAACACGCTGTACTGAAGGTTGCAAACACAAGCTCCGTATTTAAGGACAAGTGTTGCTCGATACGGCACAGCCACGTGTGTGATTGATGCTCTTACTAAAGAAATAAATCCCAACTATAACACGAGCACCAGACCGGCAACAAACATAACGGCAGCTTCTGAGAAGTGGATTCTTGTCCCTTTATGAAACTGGGCTACCAGTGCATTTCCCAGAGATCACTTAACAGGTGGTCTGCCAAAAAAAAACGTGGGTCCTGGTGCACTTTGAAAGCAATGGCATCATGCCCGTTAAAGCTAATGGTACAAAGTGAAGAGACGGGGGTACCCACAGACTTCAGATGTGGAAACCTCAGCAAAATCTGCCACTCCCTTCAGTGGATTTTTGTGGGATGCGCAGTTCTTTACCCGTTAGGATGTAAAGGAGAAACTAAAATGATGCAACAGTCTTTTCAGAATGTAATTGCATAGTATGTTAAACCCCCCTGTGTTCTACCAGGAAGAGGAGACTCATCCCGACCCACCAACCCTCCAAACACTGTTAATCTGCCTGCAATTGTCTGACCATTTCTCCGTGCTCTTCCCATGGTTGTTGATGTGTTGACTCCACGCGGCAGGGGACCCCGAGATCACCCTCTCACCGGTATCCACAGTTCATCACTCTCTGGAGAAGGCAGGAGCCCTGCTCTGCGCTCTCTCCCTCTGGAAGGAAGGACAGCAGGACAGACGCACGCCGCTGCTTCCAGCAGAAGGAACCGCTGTCCCTGTTATCTGCGGAGGAACCGGTCTCACCTCATCTGAGGAAAAGCAGGAGAGGATAACGCTTGAGGATTACTTCACCTCACCTTTTCCTAGCACCTGCAAACACCCAGAGTTGCATTTAACCAGCCTCAAGATGACGCAGTCAGAGCAACCGCCCTGTTACGCCGAGCTGGAAGGAGGACAAGCCGTTCAGCGGGTGCTGTGCGGGAGAGATGCCCGTGATTTCACTTTGGCTTAAGTTTCCCACAACTAAAGGGTCTATGGCACAGTTCAGGATGTTAACATCTCATCAGCAACCACTCCCGTTACTCCAGAGGGGGAATACCTGGCTTGGCTGGACGTGCAGAAGGTCTATTCCTTGAGGAAGTGGGATGCAGTGCAGCTGGATTTCTTGCATTGCCGGGTGCTGGTGTTGTGCGAAGAGGAGGAGGGACATCTAGAGGCCACGCGGAGTCTGTAACTGCACAGAGAGGCAGAAGAAACTCACACACATGCATTAGGGTACCAGGGGAAAAGAAAACTAGAAATATGCTTTAGGGCCCTAGAGGGGCTTTAGTAAGTGAGGAGAAAACAGCTTTGACAACCTTATCGCCTTCATCTGGACTTACCCTGTTAGTTTATTTAAGAAGGAAACACAATGTCAACTGGAAGCAGCGTCCAGCCTCCCACCCCGTGTCCCACAGCCTCCAGCTGGGACAGACGGACAAATCCGCACTTATGTAAAGAACAACTAAGAGTCACAGTCTGTTTTATGAGCACAGTCCACACCAGGTTTTAAAATACACAGTTAGGGAAAAGGGATTTTACTTGACATAAGCGTAACACCATATCTGGTCATTTTTTCCCCGGTCAAAGTCTGCCACTGTGGCACCGGCAGTGACACACACGGGTCACTCAGTGAGAAGTCTGTATTGTAGGTGACACGTTACTTCACTTCAAATTTTAAACCAACTGCAAGATTCCCAAAGTGAAAGCAGAAATCAGAGATTTTAACTGACAGCATTACATCTCTGCTGGCTGTGATTTCCAGAAGTCTGAAAACATGAGTCAAAGCCAGGGAGCAGAAAGGCTCATGCCCTGTTCTAAACACACCACCTCAGTTCTGACCTATACCCAAGCTAAATGTCCTTGCACTAAAGAATTTTTTAAATCCCCTATTTGTTCTTAAATTCAGCATCTTTTGCTGGCTTGCCCATACTCGTACCTCCTTGCTGCATGCAGACGCGTGTCTGTCCCCCTTGTACCTGTGCAGCCCCATATCCGGGGTAATGACGTACCTACCCCGTACGTGCAAATTCTTCACAAGTCTCATCAAAACCACTTACGTTCTTCCACGGGAACATCTTTTGAAATATAATTTAATTGCATAACAACACGTCTAAGAAAAGCTAAAAGTTATGTTTTTCTCCAGGTTATTTTTAGAGTTCCATACACACCCTTTAAAGGAGATTTCAGTTACTGTTTGTCCTTACATACGGATTTTGCAGCGCAGCGTAACTGCAAGTTAGACATAAAGAAGTGCAAAATTTTCCATTGCAACAGAAAAACAAAACCACAGAAATTTTGAAAAGCAAGCAAATTCAATTATTTCCAAATTAAAATTTGTGGTTAAAGCAGTCTGCCAAGGTTTTGTTATTGTTATACGTAAATCATACTCTCCAGCCTTTGTGAATGTAATACTGAAGCATTCATCCAGTGTGAAGGAATCAGAAAATGGTAATGAGGAAGTCAACAAACACCAGATTTTGTTGTCCCATATAAGGACTGTTACTAAGGGAGACAGAAGAATATCCAAAATAAGTTGAGTTAGTTTGGGCTCAGTTCTTTACTATAACTAGAAAAGAGAAATTTTAGTTTCTTTTTATTTAGAATGTTTCCATTTAAGTCATGCTTAATGTAAAAATAATTATGAGTTGTAGAAGTTCCTCTATAATCAATAACATCTGTGTGTCATTGCATGCGATGAGCCAATGCCCGAGATCCTGTGGGAAACTTTTTCCAAAAAAGCCTCAAATCCAAAGAGACAAAGTGAGAAAATCTGACCTGCATTTTCAAACGCACCCCCCTCCTCCCCCTGCAAAAAAAATGCTCAAGGGATCTTTCACCCTCTAATCACATCTGCCTTTAAAGCTAATAGATCGTTGCCTTATTATTCAGAAGCTGAGGATTAGAGCAAAAAGATAAAGAGGGATTGTTCTAGATAGAAGCTGAAATCGAGTTCTTAACGGAGTTCTGTTCCCTGTCCCTTCTGCTCTCAATTAGCTGCGCGCTGAAACCACATGGCAAAGCTCCGACAGCAGCCGAGGAGCGGTATTTGCTCTGCGAAAGCAGTTTGGAAATTCATAAATACTCAACTGAAGTGATAACTCTGTTTTTAAGGAGCCTGTTCAAAGCAACGCGGGGATATCTGCAGGTTTAGAACTCCCGGGGTCCGCAAGGCAAGCTAACCCCAGAGGGCACAGGGAGCTGAAACACCCCCAGCGCATGTAGGAACTGAGATCAGTATTTTTAGCGCTGTCACTTTGCACCTGCTTTCACCATCACCCGTGCTGGGGTAACTGGAGACAGGCAAAAGAAAAGCAATTCTCAGCCCTCCCGCGCCGATGCAGCCCCGCAACCAGGACGTGATGGGGAAGGGGCGAGGGGCTGTAACCCAGCCCCGTCACAGCCCTGCCCTGGACCCAACGACAGCACAGACAGCACAGCCCACACTACATCCAGCCCTCTCAAACCCGTTGTTTAGGAACAGTTCTAGCTGGAAAAAAATAAAAAAATAATTTAAAAAAGGGGGGGGGGGTAAGGAATAACATCAGAAAACATACTGTGCTTGCAAGAAAAAGGGCACAGATAGCAAATGTTAGGCAGCAGGAAGGATTCGCCTACACCGAGTTTTCTCTGACAACCTGGATTTTTAAATAGGGATAAACCGTTCTGGTAAACGTACTAGCTATACCATAAATTACAGCTAAACCAGAAGTTAAATGATGCTTTTTTTTTTTACATGTAGACACAGCCTAAATCTTTCTCTCTTAACCGAAAGCACACCCTGACAAGAGAGACACATCACCGAATATCGGTGAGACTCGCTACGATAAAAACCACACAAAATCCCAGGTCTTACAGCCTTCCATCCTTGATCTGAAGGTGTTTTGTGGTGTGAGTCAGCCCCATAATCCCCGTTTTTCAGCTGCAGAACTGAGTCAGAAGGAAAGCGATTTGCAAGGTCGCCTACAGTCTGCAGTCCCAAAGCAAAGGCAGGAACAAAGGCAAGGCTCCCCTACCACATTGTATTACCACTCCCCAAGTTAAATGGTCTCCTGAATACTTAAGAAGATAAATCAGATGAGATTAACCCACATTCCTCCTTCATTACCCCATTGCAGGCCACCGAGCCCTGAAACGAGCAGCACACGCGGAAGAGCTGGCTGGTAAAAACACCAGAGCCTGGCACACACCCTTCCCTCAGACATTCTCAAAATATATTTGGTATTTTTAATGCTAATTACCTTGTCTTCTACCACACTTGTGCAATTAACATTCCTCCAAGTTGCTAGTTTAGCTCTCTAAAAACACCCCAGAAAAGTTACTGGTGGGAACGGAGGCTGGAGCGATCAGATTGTCCACCCCTCACCTGCAAAACCCCATCCACACCATCCAAAATTCCAGACACACGCATACGCCAACACTTCTCCTACATATCCTATCGAAAGTGTTTAACACTCTTAAATAAAAGTGTCTAAGCCGACAGACTGACTTCCTGGGGGGGGGCAAAAAAAAAAAGAGGTGTGGAGGATTAAGACTAAATTCCTGGCTTTGCAGAATTGGGGGAGGTAATTTTACAGGCCAAAAGGCAAGCGAGGAGGGTTCGGAGCTGTGATAAAAGGGATTTCTGGGCTTTCTGCTCTCAGGGAGAACTGAAACATCACGTTGCTAACTGAGCCGGCAAGTACTCTCTTGCAGGAGCACATTGCTTAATGGGAAAGTAAATACACAAACAAGGGCTTGGAAAAACATCAACCACCAACCACATGAACTTTTTTTTTTTTTTTTAAGTGAAACAAAATATTTAGCCAGACAAAAAGGTTTGTGGATAGGATTTTTTTGAGGAGGTTGTCTCCTGCGGAAGAGTCCTGTCTCTGTACAAGAACTGGGGGAGCAGCAGAAAGCAAAAGGGATCTTAACGTGCTGTACTGCAGCTATCTCCAGACTTACGTGTGTTTATTTATGAAAGCAGTGAAAAAGCTGGAACATGTCAGGATTTTATCTTGCAATCACGTGACGCTAAAGGACATAACATGTATATTATGATTTTTATGGTCAGGCCTTTCCTGAGTCTAAACTGGAAAAACCTGTTGCTGAGATCCTTTGCATTCTCAACTTCCAAGAAGATACCCAGCAGCGCGCTCTAACCACAGTGGTTCAAAGAATTTAATACCTTTAAAGTAGCACTGCTCCCCCACCGTAACTCAAAAATTGTTTTGTTTCACCCATGTGTCCTAGAGCTCAAGTTTCTTCACTGTTGACTTAGCTCCACTCCCAGGGTAATCCTGCTTCAGACCTCTACTCACCGCAGTGATGAACACTGAGAACTGCTGATAAAAAAATCTCACACCGTGCCTACAGCCCACCTGGGGGACTGCCTACAATTAACGTATCAATACCTAAACACAACCAGATTTTCAAAAGCAACTAGTGATCTGAAGGGACTCAGCACCGAGGGTGGCTACCGAGCTCTTTCAGAACATCAGTCTCCTTGCTGGTACTCCAAATTGAGGTCAAAGAAACGATTAGTCGCTTTAAAAAACTTTGGTTGAGGTCTATGAATTCAGATGAACAGGATTACATCAGCAATTTATCTCCCTGCCCTTTTAAAGAAGCACAGAGCATTGTGCGAGCCAAAAGGTGAAGAATGTTGGATTAAAAATAGCAGTACTCAAATACATCTCCTACACTGTCGAGTAACCTAACCTGGTAATTTGATAAGAAGTTTGTATCTACTGAATCCCATTCACGACAGAGGAAAAGCATCAGAAAACGTTATCACACGCAGGCAAGACTGGGGCTGATTTTTATTTAGCTTTATACAGAAATGGTTACTCCAAATGAGGTAAAAATTATTTCTGAAGGCTAACGGACTGAGTATGACCCCTCGGTCCTGCACATCTCATTACATAAAAAAGAAACCACACGAAAAGAAGTGCTTTTGATTTAAGAAGAGAGACGAGTGAAAGCATTTGCCACAATGAATGGAGAATCCAGCTTCAGTCAAACTGCCATGACAGCGGAGTTTGACTGTGCAACCCTTCAAAACAGCTCAGTGATGGAAGAATTCATTATTTCTCATCCTCTTACCTCCTTCCACGCTGCTGCGTTCAGCAGAGAGCCCAGTACCCAAATGAAATGCTAAATAAGGTGTCGCTGCCCATGGCAGGGGGCTGGAACTGGATGATCTTTAAGGTTCCTTCCAGCCCAAACCACCCCACGATTCTCTGACAAATTTACCACCTTGGAACATGACCAGCTGCCACTCACACACAACCTGCACAAGCAAGGGAGTTTGCTCGGTCTGCCTGAGCTCTTCCAAAGGCAATTCCCTCCGAGAGCAACTCTGGAGCAGCATCTGTGCTCACAGCTCAACACCGAACCGCAGCAAGATCACAGACTGAGCTCATTTCCACTTGCTGCCAGCCCTTCAAACGCCCTTACCAGGCAGCACACCTGTGTTCTCAACAAAATCCCTGAAAAAAGCCCTATATGTTTAATTTAACCATAGACATTTCACTTTCCTGAGCCCAAACTGCAGAAGGCAGCGAGGCAGGCTCCGCTGAAATCGGCTCAGATACGCGATTATCGTTCAGTTTTGACTGACACAGGGTGTTAGGAGCAGCGCAAGGCTCAGTTTTGCTGTTCATCCGAAAGGCAGCACATCTCCCGTGTGCAATGCCACCTTGCACCATCATAGACCAAAATCTGAGCCCATTATTTCTGTAAAATGGAACATCACCCGCTGAATAATCAAAGCTGTTTCTCACAACCCTCTGGCAGTTTGTGGGAGCAGTGTCATTCAAAACATGACTCAAGAGACCCTGCTTGACTTGTGAAACATCGAAGTCTTATAAAAAATAAGCAGAGAGATACACACACACAACACCTGGGATTTTGCGTGGTTTTATCGTAGCGATTACTGTACTAAGTCCCACAAACCACTCAAGCTTGGAATAAATTAGGAAAATGAAGCAGCTACCTAGCTCTCAAGAAAAAGCCTCCCTCCAACTTGATGCCTGCTCAAGCTTCCCTTTGAGTTTCTCTGTTTTACTGCCTTGTATCTGAAAAAAACAAAAAAGAAGCAGTATTTCAACGCTCTTTTTCAAATGCATGCTTTCAAAAGTACACTCGACCAAAAGCATTCTTAGAGACTTACTAAGAGAAGTAAATATGCAGGATCAGCAAAAGGAGAACGAAAAGTGGTGAAGTGTGCATGGGAAACAGCAGCCAGAGGAGACTCAACAGCAACAAGGCTTCTTCTTAACGAAGGAAGAGGTTTAAAAGCAGATCGTGGCTGAAGAGACCGCGGTCCAGAGAACGGGACTCTACACACCCTCTTCCATTACAGAGCTGCTGTTCACTGTTAGGGCAGCTCCACCACAGGATGGGTTCTACCGAAAATACACACTATGGAGCTACAGAATTAAAATGCACCACACAGCACATATAAACAGGAAACAAACTGCAATCTGAGTACTAGCTTTGTTGAAGTCTCTTGAGCATTTGTCCTCTATTCCAGTGTTTTCTAAAGCACCTCTTTTGAGTCACCTTTACCTCTCAGTTCACTAGACTTTGCATCCACAAAGTTTAGACGAAGTAATCCACTTCAAAAATTGCGATTATCGTGGCTCTGTAAGTGAAGCTTTGCAGAGTTCCCATTAAACTTCCAGAAGATTTGTGCATCCAACTGTGGAGCACTTTTCAAAACTCTAGCTACAGCTTAAAACCACCAAACACAATATGGTGTTAACCCTAAAACAAGTACCAATATTCTATTTTTAAATACTGTACAGGGGTGACCCAAAATCAGCTTTGCTCCATACCAGTATCAAAGTATCTTCAGCTACTACTAGGAAATCTCATGCTAGTCAAGAGTTTATTTCTAATTCTTTACGAGTTTAATTAAATAGAAGATGTGGAAGTTTACCTCTTTGTTTGTAACTCACTTACCACAAAAGCTCAGATGCGAAACAGCACGCACTTGTTCAGAATCTAGTCTTTAGCTCATTTGCATCATGAAGTAGATTATCATGTGGCTCGTGCAGATCACACATTCAGTAAATAAAAGCGAGAATAAATAAAGTCTTCTAAGTTCTCCTTGTCTCTCACAGGTTATTGCTTGCAACTCTCAGCTGAGCTGGACTCCAGTAAAAGCTGGAACTGGCCCCAAAATTTTGGAACCTAAGTCACAAACTTCCGTAAGTGAGTGCTATTCATTCCTACATTTGAATTTGAAAATTTATGTTATCAAATTGCCAGGAACTAGTTTTCTATGAAATCTCCCTGAAGAAGATCATCAGGAACTAAAGTAGGACACTTGGAATAAAAGGCTTACAATACAAAATGCCAACAAACCATAACACCAGAAAGACGCCAGCCTAAATCAACTGCAGGGAGCTTACAGAGAGGGGCAGAGCTGGCAGAGTAAGGCAGGAAACGCCATTCGCAGACAGTCCTGTAACGCCTCTGCTTCAACACAGTACGACATGCTCCGATACAAGCTGGTTTTAACTCCTAACAAACTCAATAACAGGAAAAAATGGTAAATAAAGGTGTTAGAGCTCCCACCGCCACACACACTTCAGCATCACCGCTTTATTAAACTGACACTGCATTTGGTCTCGACCAGCACGACACTCTCTAAACGGGACCAGTTTGTTTCCATCGCCTGTTTGGATGCATTTCAAGAAATGTCAGCACTTTATGGGCATCGTTACAGCTTTATTGTTGCATTCAGATCATAAAGAGGCAGTTAGAGAAGCCAGAGAAATGCAGTTTTGCAGATGAGATGTATCAGTAACTCTACAAGGCGTGTTTCCTGTCTGCGATGAGCAGCCCACCTAGGAAAGAAGCTCCTTCCCTGACGATGAGGTCTCGTTTTGCAACACACATCTCCATCACACAGCACTCGAGAACTGACGTGTACAAACGTGCGTGAACCTTCTCAGGGTGGGAACAGCCTTGGGACACAACGGGATTTAGTATCACAGCAGAGAAACAGTAAAGACAACGGCAATGGGATTTCTGACATAATATTAAGGAAGGAGGGAAGGAAGCTGGTTTACTTCCCATCCCTTCACTGCTAGACACCTCTAACGAATCCTTACAAGGTGATCACAATACCTGCAGTAAGACCAAACACCAGCTGGTACTGCAGTGGTCAGGAAAAGAAGAAAGATGTGAAATAAACTTATGTCCTACCCTCAGTAACTTCAAAACTATGGGAGAGTTTCTACCTTTTTTTTCATGTTTCCTAATTCTTATAAAATAGCCAAACACACCTATGGGTACACAAAACAAAATGTTTCACCAAGGTAAATACAGTAAAACCTAACCAACACCAAAACCTTCACGGTGGCTGTCCTATTCGATATAATCATACCGCAGGGTATGTTATCACAGTGCAGACGTGCCTGCAGAACCACTCCATGAGCAATGTCACAGCTTCTGCACTGTTGATTCTCCCTACGAGTTAAACTTCAGGGAAAACTTTGTTATGGAGAGGATAACGTGTTTTAGGAACGACAGATCACACAAGAAAACAAACAGGGAGTTCTTGCCAAAGAATCTTACTCACACAGTAGCATTAATCGGAATAGGCTACATAGAATATTAGCTATTGGATTACTAGAGATTTTGCTAAGAAATGGGCTACCGTAATAGTCAGTCTTGGAACGAGATGACCTCTAAGGTACCTTTCCAACTCAAAACCATTCTATGATTCTCTGATTATCCCATCCAACTGCCACGCTAATATGGACACAGATGCTTCCAGCTCCACTGCAGGAGGCAGAATGCATATCTTGGTGGTGAAATACAACATTCCAAAATCCCCCACAGAGCCAAAACTCTTTACATAAGTTTTTTTCATTAACTATTTCACAAGTGTAAAACATATTAAAATAGAACATTATACCAGAAAAAGTTGAAATGGTGGAATTTTAATGAAAATAGTTTAAATGTATTAAGTGTGTCCACAATTAAAAAATAAAAATCTAAGACTAACTTACAAGTGTCAAATTGGTATAAATTTGTTTCAGTGAACTGGGTGCAGACAACAAAAGGATGCAAGCACACTTAATTCCTTCTAGATGTACATTGTTTCATTTGTCCTGGGACATCTGGTTTCCATACAAAAGGCAAGTTTCCCACAAGTTTTTAAAAAGTTTACTTTATTGGTTAGTTATATAAAATGTGTCACGATAGTTCCATCTAGTTGGTCATTAAGTGCTTGCAACACCGCAGAGACTCTTTAATCCATCTGCAATTTACATGATGTATTGCCTGCTAGAGGAGAAAAAAAAATAAATCCCTCTTTAATTGCTTACCTGCATTTACAGGATCTTCAGCAAGGCTACAATGTTCAGAAGCAATGACAACCCCACTTTTATGTCAAATTGTAATTTTTAATGTTTGCAATAGAATAGTCTTTATATCACTCTCCAATAGAAGGAACAATATAACTAACAGCCAACTTTAATACAGGAACATGCTCCAAGATTAACAACCCAAAATGAAAACAAAATGAAATTAACGTAAAATGTAAATCACATATAGTACAATTGAAGTGTCCAAAACAATTTAAATAATTTTAAATATTTTATTTTTTTTTAAACTTGCTACAAATGCTTTATACAATATTTCAACACAAAGTCCCCATAACAGAAATGTAACAAAATGGGAATGATAGTGAAAGTTAAAGTGGCACAAATTCATCAAACAAGTATTAAACTACAAATTTAAAGAGGTAGATTACTTTTTAAGTCAAGAACAAAAAATAAAAGGGGTGGCTGTATAAAGAAACTAGTCACTTTCCATCGATTCTGTCATTAATCTTGAAAGATATATGAATACATGACAAACTGCATTTCCATAAAAAGCTGTTCCGAACAACAGACCAATTCGTTGTCTTAAGTTATTAGATAGAGGTGTACGACCTTTTAGAGTAATTATATACTTAACTTTCAAAATATACAGGTATGTAGTCCTGGTCTAGCCTTCTGACTGATAAAAAGATACACTGCATTCATTATATATATGGCATTTAAAAATTGATATCGCTATTTCATTGCTATATAAAGTTTCCTTTGCGTGTATAAATAGGAATTTGGAAAAATCCATAAAACATCCAAATTGGGCTTTTTCCCATTCTATGCCAGACATTGAAAAGACTCAAAGAAAGGAGAAGGTGGGGAGAAAAGGAAATTCTGTCGTGCTAAGGTTGGCCTCTACTGATCCATTTAGACAAAAAGCTTTATGAGACTTCATACATGGCAAAAATACTTTGAGTGCAGTAACATTTGTTGTCCCTGAACCTACACTGATTTATTGACAAAACCAAGGAATCTGCTTTGCCGAGTATACGACTGAACTGCCTGTACGCCGTTCATGAAGGGAGGGATGAAACTAGGATCTAGGAAAACACGAGAGCAAAAGGTTTGGTTCAGTCAATCCCACTATTTCTTTTGATGGCTTCGTGCGAGTTTGGTTTTGTTTTCAACAGTACCCTTCACTTTTATCTGATTCCTCCTGTAGCCCAGCATGTGTGTCAAGCACGAAATAAGAAAATCTATGCCTGACACTGAATATTAGCAAGAAGCCTGCAGGCAATTTTATGACTGAGTCAGCTTCAGCTGGTTTCGCAAACTTGGTGGATTTCACATCCATTGTCGTAGTGCTTATCCTAAGTGGAGCATGCAACAGCTCTACCATGTCATTAAGGGATTTTTTTGTTTGGTTTGTTTTTACAGGAGATTCCTAGAAAATAAAAAACAAAAACTGAAGATAAATGACAAAACAAACTATTTGTGAACGGAGTATGTTTACACAGAAAAAGCGAAAGGTGAAAAACAAATTTGGAGACATTACATGAAGCAAGTCTTGAAAAAATATTAAGAATTAATATTGGGGGGGGAACAACGGTGCCTACATAGAATAGAATCAAAGTTAGCCTGTGCTGACATTAGTGTAAGAGGCAAAAAAATTCTGCAAGCTACATACTTGATATACAAAAAAAGTTGACTAGACAATCTAGATTTCTGAACGTTATTTCAGAAACAAAAAGCAAGAGTTCTTCCAGTGTAACCATTCCATACACCAGTAAAGGCTGCAAGCTGCCCAAGTAACTAACAGTATTTCAGACAGTCGAGGAAATCTTACCCCTGGGTAAATTGTTATTTACCCCAAATGCTATTAAACAATTTCCATATGCACAGATTTCCAACTACTCCGTTATTGTGCTTAAGATCAAATAATTAATTCAGATGGAAAGATGTGTCATTCTGGCTTCAAACTCTACCGAGCTCTTCTGGCATCATGTAAAATACAGTTTCACAGGGAACACCAAGAGCAGCTGATAAGAATTAAGTAACAAAAAGACGTTTATGTCCCAAGAGAACAGGCCTGGTAGACAGCTCTTGTTTCTTAAAGGCATTTTTTACACCATTAGTCTCCAAATTCCAGTGACATTTTTCTCTTTCAACACATCCTCCTTTGGGCACTATTTTCAATCAAACACCCCTCTAGTTCTTTGAAATAATTCTGTTATATTGAACCTTTACTTTACAGAGTATTTCCTCAACATTTTTCTCTAGGAAGTCTTCACCATAAGACGAACAAGCTGCAGTTTGGATTTTGACACTTCTTGAGAAATTCTAGTAGGGGACATTTGTTCTGATGGAGGCTGCCAGTTCCTCCCCCCCCTCCACTATCAATTATTTTGATTAAAAAAAATACTACCTTCAGCCATGAATCTGGTGCTAATCACAGCGATACACTGCAATTACCAAAAGGACCTTTTAATTACCAGTAAGCTCTGTGAAAGTGACTCAGCAAATCAGACACCTATTTCCAAGAATAACAGGGCAGGAGCACGCTAATAAAAGTCATAATAAACAGTTTGCAAACTATCCTATTGATTTGAGAGACTACATGAAGACGTAAGTCGGGACTCAGGCACGTAGATTAAGATTTTCTTTATTTATTGAAGAATTAATCTTTCTCGCATTAAAATGCTTCTTCTCAAAAAGAAATAGAACTTCAATTATAAAATTTGTTTATACTGAAACATAAGAGCGTAACACTTCTAACAATTTACATGATGTTCGTGTAACTTTTCTTACAAGTCTATTTCCCTTATATCAAGTATTTAATGATCTGACTCAATTAGTATGCACATACATTTTTGAAGTATTTGGTCATGGGCTTTTTTTTAATACGATAAGCAGAGAATGCTTTTTATTAAAAACCAACAATGCAAGTGATTTGAGTGAGTAAAAAACACCGTCACGATTTTAGCTTAGCTTAGCTAACTGCCATAAACTAAATCTCAAATGATTTTGGGCCACCATACACGTTAGATATCAAATACAAGGTCATTGTCTCCAATAACATTAAAATTAATGACGTTAAGTTTATTTGCACTCAGGCACTGACACCTTTTTCCAGCGTTTTCAATTCAGTTGATAATTAAAGGCATTCTCCATACAAAATACGTATTATTTCATGACAACATGACAAAATGCATCAAGTATGTACATCATACCTCAGCACGACCGAGCTTCTTAACCACGTTTTAGGAAATGCAACTTCTTTTTTTATTTAAGTATGAGAAACTCAAAAAAGACCAAGAAAATTGGCAAAACAGCAAGCAACGTGTTCCTGTGTTGTTTCGACTTCAAATTAAATGCTTACCTGAAATCTTTTAGTTCTTGCTTTGTACTGCTTTCATCTCTTTTGTTTTCTGCTGCCTCTGCATTTGCTGCCTGCTGTAGGCTTCGTGTAATAGGTCCTCCAATCCTCTCCCTAGATTTTACCGTGAATCTGTCCGCCTTTTTCTTACTTGCCACAGCAGACTTACTTGACAAAACAGATTTATTATTCCTCTGTATCCTGACGTGCAATTTCCGGGACGCTTTGCTGGAGATTCCAGAGGAACTGTTCTTAGCCACCACCTTGGTTTTTTTCCCATCAACGTGGGACATTCTGGATACTCTTACAGGACTAGAGTTCCTCAATGACGAAGATGAATTTGGCTTTTTAGATCGAATGGAAGGTACAAATTTAACATTTTGTTTCGATTTGAAGGATGCAGAGGGAAGATGGATTTGCCCGGGTCCTGAGGTTCGTGCTCTTGTCTTGCCCAAGTGAGGCTGCATGCTTTGCATTTTGATTTCTGCATCTGCTGTTCGCCTACGCTGGCTGCTGCCTTTTTCACTGCTTGCAGGTGAAGAACTTGCACTTTTTTTTGCAGAATTTTTTTTAGAGGAGGGAGAGATGGGTTTTTTGGGACAGCTGTATGACGCGTGTTTATTCAAACTTCCAATGTAAGTAAATTCTCTATTACAGTAGGGACAGATGTGAGAGTCTGAGTCGGATGGATTATTTTTCAATTCTGCCTTCTGCTGGGCAGATTTCTTTTTTTGCAAGATAGCTTTCTGGACAAGCTGGTTTTTCTTTTTCAATGCACTTATTTTTAGTTTATTTGAGGACATTTTGCTAATCTCAACATTGAAATTCAGTCTTTTGGGCTGCCCCATTCGTCTGAAGGCATTCTTTCCAGGACCAGCTATAACAACCATGCCATTCTTAGGCTGCACTGTCTGTTTCAGTGGTACTGGATTTTTTTTAGGTGTGTATCTCTTTTTATCACTGGCAGATGCACAGGCCAATATGTGTTTGTGTAACTCAGGCATGTTATCCACACTTTTCCCACATTTTGTGCATCGAATGGCAGTAGTAAAAGTCTGTGGAATATTGTGGGTGGTGAAGTTTGTTGCAGTAACGCCAATACCCATGGGATTACGGTGGTGATACTGAAATGGAGGTGGTTTAAAGCTTGGGTAGTGTTGATTGAGGCCCATACGAACATCTGGATCTTTTGATTTTACTCCAGATGCCATTATTTTTATAGTAGTATAAAGCTCTTCGGAGGAATCATTTAGATCTTCATCATCCTCCTCTTTAGAATGTTCCAGAGAATCTTCTGTCAGGCTCTGCATGTGCTCCACGTTGGCCTTACTGGGGTCAGTAAAATTTTGGGGTCTCAAAGTCCCACTTTCGAACTCGTGATGTGTGCACTCTTTGTTTGGATGGAGATCCCGCTGATGCTGTTGCAGATTGCACAAAAAAGCAAATTCCTTTTTACAGACCGAGCAAACAAAGATATTTCCTACTCCGTGAAGCAGAAAGCGATGTTCCGACAAGTCTGTTTTATCCCTAAAAAGCTGTACACAGAATTCACATTTGAAGGGCCATTCTTCAGCATGAATGGATAAATGCTTCGTTAGGTCCTTAATAGAAAGAAAAGGTGATTCACAGACATTGCACACAAAGCTTTTATTGAATGTTTCCTGCACTACTCCTGATTCACTTGAAGCACGAGGATCTTCTCTTGCCTTCTGTTGTTCATTTTCAGCTTCTTCCTGTTTTATTATTGGGAGAGTATTTTCAAGATTATCAGCAGAGGAAACAACAGAAGAAACTACAGAAAGAGGAGGCGGAGATGGAGATGATGAAGACGAAGAGGAGGAGAAAGAGGAGGAAGAGGAGGAGGAAGACGAGGAAGAGAGTGTAGGAGGACCAGGTGAAGCAGCAGAAATAAGAGGTTCAACAGAAGGAACAGGAGATGGAGAAGGAGAAACCGTAGGTGAAAGAACTGGTAGTGGAGACTGGGTAGTAGTGTTAGAAAGAGGTGATGGACAAGAAGAAGTGTTAGTGGCACTGGCAGAGACATCTGGAATTGGTAACGGCATTGTTGGAAGAAGGGGAGGAGGTGATGTAGCAACAGTTAACACAGGCGGGCAGGGCGGTGGGGAAGGAGGGTTGGTTGGGGTTAACAAAGGAGGCAGCTGGCACATGGAAGGTACAGCAGATGGCTGTGGCACAGGGGAAACTGAGGAACTCAGGGGCTGAGTGTCAACAGAAGAGGATGCAGATAGACTGGGATCCATGGCAGGTTCTGCCTGAGGCTCCAGGGATTTGCTTGGGCTCGCGCTCCTGTTGACACCGAGCATGCTGTCTGGGGCTGCATCCGTTCCGTTATACTCATTCAGCAGAACCTTCTGTAACATGCACGTGGTTGGTTTCTTCTTTTTAACACCACTACAGGTTGGCTGTATGGAATTTTCTTTATATTCCTTAATTTCAGCATCACTGCAAGGCTTCTTATGCACACTTAAATCTAAAACAGATTCCCAGGGAACCTGATTCTTATTTTTGATATCAGACCTTTGTTTCACACCACTAGATAAATCCAGTGGCTGCTGGTTGCACACGTTGCCAAAAGTTGGAGCCGCTGACCAGTCTTTTGATATTTTATAGTCTTCAAAGCAAAGAGGGCTCAAAGTCTCTTTTTCCTCCCTTCCAGTCAAGCTCCAAGCAGGTGAGTTGCTGTGGCTTTCTAGCTTTGGCATTTTTGAACTCCGAATATTATCATTCCACACAGTTTTTCCCTCATTCAATTTCACAAAGTCTCGAAGTACTGGGCTGTGCTGTGGAGAACTGGGAGGAGAGCTGGTCCTTCTTTTAAATCTACTGGATACTGGAGGCAAAATAGACGATGATGTAATGGAAGGTCCTAGTTTGGGGATTTCACTTGATGGAGTTATCTTCTTACTGTCCTGTGTCTGAAGAAGCTGTTTTAACTTTGACGACAAATAAACACCTTTTTCTTTATGAAAAGATAAGCTTTCTGTTGAAATGCTAAGAGGAAGAGTTAAAGAACTAGCAGGAGTTACAGGTTCCGGGTCTATTTCAGTTTTTATTTTTGGTACAAGAGGAGGGCTGGCAGTTCTCCTCTTTTTGGATTCATTGCTCCCACTGCTAGAGGGTTCCTTGGGAGGTTCATTCACATGCGTTTGTGTGACCTTTAAATTTGAGGAGATTTCCACTGTGACTGGACTGATTATACAATTCAGTCCATACAAGTCTGCAGAGTTGGACTCCATCTGAATCACATCACAATTGCTAGTGCTGCTGTTGGACTGAATTTTACCATCAATATAATAATTTAAATTTTCAGAGATATTGCTGGAAATATCCATAATATAGACATCATCTACTTCACCTTCCTCTTCTATTTCTGTACTTGCTATATATACACTCTGGACTGGTGGGGCCTGCTCTGTCTGAAGCGGTGGCTCTTCAGTAAAGAACCCTTTTCTTCTGACACCTTTGGGAATAAGATGACGCTCGTGAACCCTACGCTGATGCCTCCGCATGTTGGTGTGAGTTCCAAAAACCTTTTTGCAGTATTTGCATGGATGCAATTCTTTGGGCTCTTTATTTTCCTCAGCAAAAGCCGAGTTGGACATTTCTTGGGAAACTTTCTCAGAATCCAAGACAACAGAGTCTTGCACAAGACTAGAAACATTCAGGTCATCTTTAAGACCATCATCCACAACTACTTGGTTATCAGCAACATTATCCAAGTGTTGTGATGACGTTAGTGTTAAGAACGGTTTCCTTTTTGGCCCTGCCTCATGGCGTCGCTCATGTCTTCGCCTGTTAATCTGAGTACCAAAGGCTTTCCCACAATATCGACACTTGAAAGCATGGTTAACAGTAGATATATGGATGTGCATGTGGCGTTCAAGTCCTTGCTTTGTTGTAAACTTTCTCTCACAATGCTGACAGGGAAACATGAACGTTTCCTGAACATCACCGTTTGATTCACCTCTCGCTTTTGGAATTTTCACAATGAGTTTTTTCTTTGGAGAACTTTCTGGAGATTCTTCTGATGTACTCTTTTGTTCCTCCATAGAGTCTAACTTTTCTTCACATATCAAAGGCATTTCAGCATTTTCTTTAGGCATATTGGTATCTTCTATCTCCTCTTCATCTTCCTCCTCTTCATCATCCTCCTCTTCATCATCATCTAAATCATCTGATGCACAGTTTATTACTACTTCTTGTTTGTCTTCAGTCACCATTTGCGGTTCACTGGTAGGACTGGGGATCATCAGCTTTGGAAGGACATCTTGGTTCACCATTTCCTGAATCACAGCTGTTTGCTCCAGGGACAGCACAGCAGAAGCAGAAGGCGTTTCATCTTCTTCTTTGTGACCTGATACACGAAGCACAAAAAGAAAAGCATGAGATATTTTTATCAGACAGATTTTATGAGTCCAACTCATTCTGCATCTTTCTTCTACCTTTTCCTCTAACACAACATAACCCACGTTTACAACCCAGCGCAATGCCGCTACTTCTCACATTGTGATTCAGTACTGAGAGCAAAACTGTATTCAGAAATTTCCTTTCTGGAACTTCAGCAAAATGTAGGCAACTGCCTGTACTCAGAGAATCTTTGTATTGAACATTGTGGCCAAGAAATCCAAGAAAGCCTGAAGAGTACCAGAAGGGTTCAAGGCAGATTTCAGAACATTTCAAGAAACCTCAAAAAAACTAACTGACTTTTCTTACAGCAAAGTGTCAGGAAAGTGCTGCAATAGATAAAGTATACAGGAAACCTGCCAAGCAAATTTTGATATTGACCATTTTCCCCAAATTATTAACAACAAAACAATCTGGATTTGTCCTGTAATGCATAACAAGGTGTACCTGCTGTCTGGCATACTCCTTTTCCATTCTACATATCAGATTTTCTGCTCTTCTGTTCTAAGGAGTTTGGATTTGTGTCTAAACTTTACAGTACATTAGTTTTTCCTGTTGTCAGTCGCATGTTTAATGACATACTTCTGACACCCGAGTTCCTTACTAATAAAAAAGTTTGGGCAAATGATCTAAACATGGTCACTTTGCTACACTAACATAACATGCTAACATACTAAACATGACAAGAAGTGTCCATTGATTCAAAAGGAAAAAGCTAGAAGGAAAAAAATGATACTTGAGAACTCACCCTCTTTAGAATCCCTCATATCTGCAGAAGTGGAATCCAAATCAGCCTTTTTCTGTTTTGTATCCACTGCTTTCTTTCCCTTGTTTTTACCTTCCTGAGTCTTTTTCTTTCCTGGGGAGAAAAACCCAACATTTATTATTTCTGTTCAACAATTTTGATTTTTCATATTTGAGTGGCAGAATTAAAACACCCGGCTTTCGAATACAACACATTTCCGTAGAAACCCTATTTTCCTGAGGAATACAAATGACAGATCAGTAAAAAGGACAGCATTCAGATAAAGCAGTAAGTCTCTAAAACCCAGAAGAATTTAAAAGACAATGAGTTTCTAAGAAGCCTAAGACTCCAAAATACTTTTCTCACTTCCAAAGCAAGAATAGACTGTAACAGAAATGTATTGTCACATCACACAGTTACCCAACACCTTCATACAACTATTAAATTGCTATATCTCATACAAGTACATGGAAAACATGGAATTTCTTCATATACTATTAATCCTTCATGTTAACAGGAAGACCTTGTGAAGTAGAAACCCATAGAGGCTTCTCTACTTGTATGAACATTCTGAATAATGACTCTAAGAGTGTTACAATAAAAGCAATGAAGTAATAACATTATGAGAAGACGAAAAGCAGCAGGATCTTGACCAACAAGGCGAAGACAGTAAAACCAAATTAGACGGAACTGGGTAACAGTAAACTATAACAGTATTTCATCGTGCCCACTGATACAAACAAGTTTGCTTATGCTTTCTGTTAGCAAAGTTAAGAAACATCTATTATTTGCACAGGATGATGAACACAATGACAATCAGGGCAAAATGGCATTATGTGAAGACCTAATCAGTGACACAAGCTGTAAAGACATTGGGAACTTCATTTACCAATGCACTACAAAGTTATGTTGTTAATCTTTTCCACTAATCTTAAAGATTCAGCCCTACAATACGTAGAAATAATAAGGACTTGGTAGTAAGTTAAACGTTAAGGTCTTCGCATTCATTTCATTGCAAAGACCATACTATCCACACAGAGCAGTTATTTTACATACAACGCTGTGGTTGAGACACCAGTCTCCTCTGAAACTTCACACTTCTACACACCCCCTCTTAGGAACGAGAATTGTCCAGAAGCAGCAACCCAAATTCCTCCTTTGCTTCCTCTAACACACAAAATACTACTTCTTAATGCACTGACCCTTCCCTCTCATCAGAAATGCACATCGTAGCCCTAAATCCATTTCTTATTTAGAAGCACATTCTTCCAACTCAATCCTGTCAACAAGTTCCTCCTTTTTTTCCCCCCTCCTCGAAAATATTTGTCACATCTTGAGCCAAGAAATCGAAATGCCTTTAAAAAAATGTTCCTCTATTCAAACCAAAATTTTCCAAGTATGCACCCCCTCCAATAGAACAGATCAGAGACAGGTCAGCTTTAAAAGGAAATGCTTGTTTTTATTTGAACATTCTATTCTGTACTTCCTCTCAAGGAGCTCAGATTTCACAGGCTCTCCCCAGATTCCGGAGTGTTTCAGTTTCGTGTATGCTATTATTTCTTTTTTATTTTCTTATTCCAATTTAACAGTTTTTAGTCTGAAAAGCTGTCAACAGTCACTCAGAACAAAATTTTGTCACCTTTGGAAAATACATGTGCACCCTTCCTAAAGTGAACTAGCAATTATCTCATAATATCCCCAAATATTGTCACAATCCCTGTGTCTAGATCTGCCATAATGAACCAACACTGGTTTATTTGACAACATTCAGTTGTATTTTATATCAAACACCTGCAAGAAAATTTAGCATCTATTTTAGTGTTCACACAGACGTAAGGAGTTTAAGCACATCTTTACCTGACCAATGTCCAACTTCAACACCTCTAATGTTTGTAGTTACAACTGGTAGTACCAAGATCTGAGCATGAAGGATTTCAAACAAGTTTCCAGAAATGTCTGCCAAGCCACCTGAAACCCCTGTACAGTAACACAATCAAACCGTTCCATTTCCACGTAAAATCTTAATACATTGCTAGGGAACCACACACACATCACCATACACATTAGGAGCGATGTAAGATAACGTATTTCATTGCTAGAACCCTTTCAGAGCTATCAACTTTTTTGCAAACTGCTTATCATTTGAAGAACAACATCAGTATCTTAAATTATCAAATCCTAGATTAATCCCTAACCTCTACAGGTGAGGCTGGCAAGAAGAAGGAAAGGACTGGTCAACAGTGTCCTCTGATCTATGCCAAACTTGGCCACAGAGACAATATTTTACTAGATGGTGCAGCATACGATGCTATTGCAGATGAAGCCACTGGGCAATTCTACATCTAATTCTACAGCAGCACTGAATTTCAGCATAATGACCGTTACCATAAAAGCCCTCAATCCAAGACCCAATTAATTCCTTCTTATAACAAGATCAGAAATATACTGTGCTCTTTGAAGTGTGAGGTAAAGTATGTAAAAGGAACAACAAAAACTACTCATATACTTCCTTATGCTATTGACGGAAAGAAGATTATTTGCAAGGTCTCTTGCCATACTCAAAAAAAAAAAATGCAACCTGCTCACTGATACAGCTGGAAATGTTTCAAGTTCTTGGCCTTTAAGCATAAACACGTTTGAAGAGAAGATTCATCTAGCACCTACTTGCCCTTACTCAGAATAGCGAGCAAAATTGCTTGCATACATACATAATTTTAGATGTGCCAGATCAACTTCTGACACTTATCCACTAGACACACCAACCGATATTTGATGTTTTCCTTTTACCAGCTTTAGTTTCCTCATTTTCTAGGTTGCAGCTTTCTTTGTAGAGGCTGGAAGTCTACTTAAGCATGACAACAACTGTCCCAGATGCATCCACTTCATGGCCCTGCATGTTCAACAGCAGATGCCCAGGAAGAGAATTTAAGAATCATTGGTGTGCTCTCTCAGCTTTCACTTATCTAGAGTTCAGGAATTTTTGAAGATATTTAATAGCTTTTGATAGACTTTCCTCTATGAGATCTCAAAATGCTTTTTAAACCCATGTACACCTGAAGACTTGCATAATTTTCTTCCTGTGTATTTCCAACGAAAAACACACCCTACTGTTCTGATACAAAGGATCTCATTAAGCAGCCCAAGGTCTGTCCCTTAATTTTTTTACAGTTTAAGATGTCAAGAACTAAGAGAAGCCTGCAGGAGGGGTAAAATGCCTCAGAATACAGAACCTGGTGGAAGCCTGAGTATAAGTACACACGTGCACTTACCATCAGGTTCCTGAAGGGTCCTACATGGCTGCTACTGCCAGCTGGATCCTCCACTTGGTCTAAACAAGAAAGATACAGGAATGAAACACAGGGAAAGTGAAATGGAAACAATGACAAAAGAATAAATGAAGGGCAGAACTTAATATATGTGTATGTGCACTAAAAGAATTGCAAAAGAAAGATGCAAAGGAAAATGAATGAAAGGAACAGATGGAAAGGAGCTACTTGTCTATAGTGACACAGGCTAAAAGAGGAATGCATGAATTTTTGTCTTGCAAGTAAATTATTAAGTATGGTTCCTTTTTCTCCCCTTTCCTTCACTTACGTTGTAGATAGGTCAGCATGAGCTTTGTCTGCCTTCACACTTTTTACAATATCTGTAAAACTTTAGCACAAACATTGCAATGGGCACAGGGGATCTCATGCCAATGTCTAGATAATCGACTGACACTGCTGTCCCACTTATTTCAGAGTTCAGATAACAACAGACTAAGATTTTTAAGAGAGAAATAATCTTTATTCACACATACTTCATCTCATTGATCAAACCAAGACATCTCAAAACTACCTACAGTTATCTGTGCTTGTATTTTTGCTATTAACCAAAACACTAATGGAACTGCAACAATTGAGTTATTTCTGGTGGGATGGAGTAAGCATGCTCAGGGGCCAGGAGGGAAGAAGTTAAACATCATCTTTTGGCAGCTTGGAGATGAATTCTATCATTAAATACTGCTAAGCTGTACCAGATACTATTATCTTTAATAACCTTTAAGTGCAGCACCAAACATCTTCACAGTTACGTTCTTAAAGTAAGGATTTCACATCTGATCTCAAACGCTGTTTTGATCACTTACAAGAAATATGAAAGACAGACATCCGCCTCCCCAAAAATGTTGGGTTAATAAGTGAAAAGGATTACTGGTATGAGTTTCCAGTATTCCTTTGAAATTTGTAGTCAACAACTAACTGCAGCCCAGTAAGGCATCTAGCCTGTACTCTATCCATGCTGTTGCTTAAAAGGACAAATTTGCACGTTATACTCTGACAAACAGCAATCACTACACAGTTTCACGATGCTGATTACAGTGTAATAATATAAACTTGCTGGTCAAATCCCTTTGGGACTAGTTCAGATCAGTGAAAGTTTGCATCAATCCCACGCAGTAGTTGCTACTATTCTGGAAATCAACTTCCGATTTTTTTTTCTCCTTTTGAAAAAAAAAAATCCTTATTTTGGCATTGGAGAGTATGAAATAAAGATTAAATGTACATACAAAAACCCCTAGGGAAAATTCAGCAGAGACGACTGAATGACCATTTCCACATTATTCAGATTAATTAATTCCAAAATACTGATGCAACTTGATTTTTAATTTTAGAAACAGTTTGCTGTGCACCAGAATTCCTCTGTTCCTGTATCCAGAATACTCGTAGATGTCATGCTTTTCAAAGTAAATTCCCTAAACCTTCAAGCATCTATAAAAATCGGACTAGTTGTTTGTTCTGGAAGACAGGCTAGCAAAAATGAATGCCTTTCACACACACAAAAAAGCCATATCCAAAATAACAGCATAAATTGCTCCAAAAAAAATTAATTGCAAGTTGTGTTAGCTGGAGGAGCATTAAAAAAAAAAATATAAATGCAGAAACATGCTGCAGTGACTTCTTAGAATCTTGTCCAACTGTTAATGTCACAGCATCTAAATGTTAACACAGCTAATAAACGGAATTGATTAAACAGTAAAGTAACTAAGCACCAAAAAAAGGTATTGAATTAGAACAGCTTTTATGAAGCTGTGAATACAAAGGCTATTCTTTTAGTACACTTTCCTTTGTTAGCATTTAAGTATCTCCATTTTGCTTTTTTTTTTACTCTACCCTTCGCCACAGTTCATTACCTAGTGGAATCTTGTTTACAAAACCTTTCATTATCTACCAGCACCTGCTCAGACAGCAAAGCCAAATCATAAACCACTTTGCTGAATAAACGGCAACATACCTGTGTGAGGAGCTGCTCACTACCACCGAGAACAGCGAACAACTCTCGTAGGGAAAGCTGGTAGGTATGACATGCCTCAGATTTATAAATACATGTATATGAGGATTATTCGTATAGTCACGGGGATTACAGGATTTTGACTAAAACATGACCTCAAACCTACAAGGTTTTGCAAATATTTTATTTAAAGATCTAAGCCAACAGCGACATTTCCAAGTACATACTCCAGGTTCACTGCACAGCTGTGCATTCATTTTTA
The DNA here is from genome assembly GCA_011057875.1 of Pterocles orientalis. Lineage (NCBI taxonomy): Eukaryota > Metazoa > Chordata > Aves > Pterocliformes > Pteroclidae > Pterocles > Pterocles orientalis. The sequence goes on from WKFP01014087.1 coordinate 185,884, forward strand.
ACGAGGGGCTGCATGCTAAGCACTGCAGACTTATATCTCCATCACATTACTGCATCAAAGAGTATCTGACTCACAGCATCCACCACCTCATAGCCACTGGTAATTAAAACGTTTTTAAATTGCTGTCTAAAGTTTTAAATGATCTAGGATAGGTGAGGTTATTCCACTACATTGTTCAAAATCTCACACTGCAAATTACTGGAAAAAGAGGAAGCAAGAGTAAAAGCAGTAGGGGTAAGTCACAAAGCTAGTAAATATTAGGCTAGGCATAGAAAAGACTAGAACCTTGAAATAAAAAGCTCAATAATTCTGCTTTATTAAAACAAAGTTACTTAAATATTATGACATAAACTTCCAATATTTCTTACATAACATTACTGTTAATACAACAATATACCAAAGCTCCTTTTAACCACTCGCATTTAAATATTGCTTTGAAACTTGACTAGAGCAAGCTTAGCCGAAAAACTCTGAAGCATACTTCTGAACACACACATACATTATCACCTGGGGAGGGAACGTCTTTTGAACTCAACAGCCTCCAACTTAAAATGAAACAAAACATGAAACCACTGCCTACCAATGCTTTGGGGAAAACGCTCTTGTACCGGCAAGAAAAATTTACTACAGAACCCAACAGAATGCCTCCCAAGACCCCAAGGCTGATACTCAAGTGCTGCCATAGAAGAGGTTTGGTGGTAGATTTATTTTTTTTCCACAGACTGAATCAGTGTAAGTCAAGCCAGAAAAAGCTTTTATTGTTATTTTATTGTTAGTGTAAAATATGCTGTACCAGGAGCATTCTCCAGACTGGCTGTAGAGATGCATCCCACTTGTTGGTGTGCACGGACATACAAAACCCCTTCCAACACCCTCTGACAAAATTCTTCCCCTAGGTAGGAAGGTACCTGTTTCTCCGATTCAAAAATACAGACTAAGTATGACAACAGGAACCAACTTTCAATTTTCAAGACCAAATCCATCTAAAACTAAACATTAAAAAACATGTAAAAAGGATGCTAGGGCAGCATATTTTATTCATATTCCAGCAATTCCAAGGGTGAAATTCAAGCCGTACAAGGCACAGATCGATTTTTCGCAACAAGCACCTAATTAAAGGGGATGCCACTTATATCTGAATGGCTACACACACAGTAACATTAGGAGCTCTATTTCAACAATAACATCAAGTATGTACTAAAACGTGCAGAAAAAGACAATATTTAAAAGCATTTATTACCCTGTTTTCCTCAATCCATCATTATTACAAATAATCGGTGGGGCATTTTTCTTGCAATACCATTATGAAGTTAGCAGACACGACCAGTTGATCTAGGCATAATTTTAGGCACTGTTAAGCAAATGAAACAGCGACATTGACATGAGCTGTTATGCAGCATACAAAAATTATCACAACGTAATTTTAACCTCTGACTCCTGAAAACCATGAGAACAATTCACTGCTCCAGAAGCTCTTAGTTCTGTGTTGTTAACCTGCCCAAACTTAATATATCAAATAGTTTTAAAGGTGGAGAGGCATAACACATATAGCTATATACTTCGGAAAAAATGGGAAAAATCTTGTAAATTATCTATAGCCAAAGTCCCATTCCTGTCCCACAAAAACGGACATCCAGCCTATGCCGGCCTCACCATTCTCTGCTGAACTGCTTCCTCCCACAGCTGGAGGCTCCTATTATCTGTCGGCCTTGTGCTTAGCACAACCCTGCCACTGTTCTTCAGACAAAGCCTCGGCAGGCCACTGCACGTGAACTGCCTGTGATCCCCGAGTAACCGAAATGCCAGGGGCTGACCACCCTGGACGCAGCTCCGCTCTCCACACCCTCTCACTACAGCCTGCTAGGAGGCAGAAGTGGTGCCTGCACACAGTCTGTCCTGCAACAGGGTCACACGTGCCAAGTGACACTGAAGGTGTTCAGGAGGGATCTTTCAAAAGCAACTTTTATAGAAGTAAGGTTTCTAAAGAGAAACTGCATGCCCCATTGTTTGAGACAATATATTTTCCCTTGCTATGATTTGAAACTCAGTGAGCAGCACTACTACTGCTGTTTGAAGACCACAAACAGCAGCAGCAGAGACAAACAGCTGCTTGACATCAAGAATAAAAGCAAATTCAGTGAGTAAAGTTCTTCTGTAATTTTTTCCAGAAGAATTTGCATCTCCTCTTCCTTAAAAAGACATTTTCACGCTTACAGCTTACATGGTAGAAGCAGGAGAGAGACAGAGAATAAGCATGGAAGACAAACTGCACAATAATTCTATTAATGTCAAACTACTTGTTGTATAAATGTACTGCTACACATTAACCATCACTTCACATACAAATAGTAGCACTTTAATCACTGCATTTTCCAACCAGATTATAAATGTTGCAATGAAGACTTGCCTTGCGAAGACATTTCAATACATTGAAGACAGGTGCACATACACCTAATTATTTAGGTATTAAAATATTTAGGTATTAAAATCAAGCACTAAAAATCCATTTTGCAGAAAAGAAATAAAGCAATGCCTTTACAGAGACTGTTAACATGACATTTGCATAACAGATTAACTTGTTGCCATGGAAAGTGTAAGAAAATTCTGAGCTGGGCTATTTAAAACACCAATTTCTGCAAATGTCTGGCAAAGTCTCTGCTTTAATGATAGCACCGAAGATCAGGTTACCATATCTCACCACAAACTTCTTAAATTATACAATAATCAGTACAAGAAATGTCATGCCAACATAAAGAAATTATGCAACAGTTCGCAAGAAGCAAGAGGGAATACATTGCCACTACATGGAGTTCTTCATGAGCCCAGAAAAGCCTGGCTGAAGCTATTCACAAAATTCAGACAAATAAGAAAAAAAAAAACACTTAGGCTGAGAGTCGTACAGAGCAGAAAGCTTATCTTAAACGTGTGGTATTACACCAGTCCACAAAAAGCGAATTAGGAATTCTCTCCAGTATTCTTCATTCACTTCACTTTTGTAAATTGAATTATGTACCATCACCCTCTGCAGCAGAAAGAGGGGCAAGGAATAGTTTATATGATCTGTTTGCAACAGCATGCCATCCACATCAGCAGCGTCGCATCCAAATCCTTAACGTGTTATACCTTCTGACTAACCTGAGTTAGTTAAATCACAGGAACTCTTAAGTTGATAGACTGTAAGACTTACTCATTCACAATGACTTCAGCAGTGCAGAATGCCACCCAACAAAGTATCACAAACAGCCACAGGGTTAAATTCGATGCAATTTTAACCCCCACAAGAGCTGTGATGAAACAATTCAGTGTAAATAATTAAATATAGAGCTTTTATCTTAGCAAGATTTTAAAATTATTTCTGCCTCCATACCAATATTTCTAATACTAAAATAGCAGCTAGAGTACACAAATACGCAGACTTGCTCTAGAATTCCTCAATCACTCAACGTACTTGGATATTTCTATCTCCCCCCGTCCCTAATAACACAACATCCCACCGTTCACTACAAATTCCTAGCAGGTTACTTGACAGCTAACCACAGCTACCACTGACACAGCCAACCCATTTCAGAAAATATGATAAACGTTATTCTCTGTAGCTATATTCCATTAGTTTGTATTCTGCTAAGTAGGAAAACAAAAGAAACGGCAGAAGAAATGACAGCTGGCATACATATTTTCCAGAAATAACCAGTGTTCTCTATATTTAGCCAGTTTTTATGTACAATTCGGTTAAAAATAGAGCATCCAAATTTTGCATTTGAATAGAGAATTAATCAAAACTTAAATCTCTACTTTAACAAGTATGACCTTTTACTTGAATCCAGAAAACGTTGCTTCTACATTCACTACATGTTTTTCTGACCCTGAAATGACGCTGCATCCAGATAATTAAGAAATACCATGCATTTTGACAGCATCATTTGCAAGACAATGCAAATGAAAGACCTCACACGACTACTTGTACCACAAAGTTCAAAATTATCTCCAGTAATCAGTCTGCCTTTATCTGTAATAAATACCAACTTTGTTCCACCATGCCAAACCAAACTCTCAAAAGGTTAGTGAAAAGCTGCAATTCCAGGGAAGAGCAAAAACAGTTTATCAAAATATTCTTCCAGACATGGGCTATGGCTTTACTTGGTGAATGCAGCTGCACAAGGGCTACAATTCCCAGGAAACAGGACTGCCTTTGTATCTACCGGAGCCGTGGGATTACTGTAACAGGAGTCTCCAACACTGAGGGAACAAGAGCAAAGCCTCTCACAGATGTAGGATCGGGACAGTGCTGCTACCATCAGACTAAATCTCCCATGGATAAAATTAAACTCCTCAGAATTGCTACAAGGTCACACTCAACATTTTTCATTTGTCCACTCATTACTTTAAGGTACAATATAGTCCTCAAATCATTTTTATGTCCTGAGAAATTGTGAAAGATTTGCTTAGCTTTCTCTGTGAAGCCAAGTGCTTCATTCATTTCAGCTGCAGCCCATTGATATTTTCTTAGAGAAACGCTTCTCAGTCTTCTCTCTGATAACAGAAGACATACTGAATTATACTTCTAAAGAATTCTTGCAATGCTGCAGTTGCCCAATCAGTGCATTTCTCAAGATGCAGAAGAGAGTACTACAGGACAACATCAACAGTTGGCACTCATATTAACAGAGCCAACAACAGAAGTTACTACATTTATAGTTTGCCCCAAACTAGATTATGTCAAACTGCTTAATTTATTAAATTGAGAAAGGTCAACAGGCTCATGAAGTCACTACAGGGAATGGCAACTTCCTCCATTTCTCAAATAAAGTGAAAACAAATCCCAGCCAGAGCACAAATGTATGTGTTCTACTCAGTTAACTGCTACGTTCAAGATTAACCTGTTTAGATCAAATTACACTTTAAAGTTGTAAAAGTTTTTTGTACACATCTTTTCATAGCATAAAATGTCAACTAAAACAGAATACAAAAAGTAACTTGGACATTTTCATTTGCAGGCAAGGAACCAGAAAAAACACAGCTCTGGTATTCGAGAGTGGAGAGACTGGAGACTGACATTGAACAGTTACGGCTCTGGTAGCTGTGAGCAAAGTTTCAGCACAAAGTCCACTTTGCTTTTACAATCCCTGACAAGGGTCCGTAAGATCTGAAACGCTGGACTCTCTACTCTTCACCTGCAACTTGAAACAGAACACTCTGCAGGAAGTCAATTTTTCACTCAACTCGCTGAAACTTGGTACGACCTAGTCCTTGGTAAACACTCAAGACAACTCTAATATTCGGCAGCAATGTAACATTACCTTTTGAGTATGCTCTATGCCAAAGGGGTGTATTTTAACATTCTGATACAAATTTACTGCTAAAGACAGGTCAGCTACCAGTGCAGCAGAGCTGTTTTACACCAGAGGTCACTACCTAGACACCTAGTTTCCAATTTTACAGTCAGCAATATAAGGAAGTTTGCACTGGACTTGGTTCTGAATAATGGTGATACATGAGAAAATTTACCAAAATTTATCAGAATCAAGCCACTTTCAGAAACACTAGGTCTTTCCCATTCAACAATGAAATTGTTTCTTATGGATTGCCAAATAAAATAAGATTCGTATTTGACTAGTCTCAAGTGAGGCATCTGGCTCTCAATGCAAGTTAGAATAGATGTACAGCTGATTATTATTACCGAAAAATGCCCTGGAAATGGGTAATCACGATGATAGATTTTCAGCTATTATAATACTCTCACTAGAGTAACTTTATGTCAATTATCACATTAATAACACGGCCTCTTTGAAGTTCTAAAGCATTAATCATAGTATATCAAACGCTCTTGCAGAGCCCTGATGTAAAGTGTAATAGCAAAATTAACTTTTACAGCAACCCTGGTACGCTCACAAGTGCTTCTGAAGGTTTCATCCTAAATAACTCACATGCACCAGTGACCCAAACAAATACTGTGCTTGCTTAGTCGAGGGGAAAAAGTTTATAAGAGACAAGTAAGAATTTCCTAGTGAATATTTGATGGTCAGAGATTATCTAATTTCTTAGCTACAAATGTTGAAATACCAGTGAGTCTTATTTCAATAACTGTTAAACCCAAGTAAAAACTTAGACTGCGATAACATTTCCTTGGGGAACCTGACACAGCAAGTGTAGGACAGTGAGAATTCTCCAGAACAAAGTCATTCCTGTCAATCTGTGTACAGCTCTTGGCAGGAATAAACAAATCTATCTGCAGAAAAGCCCTGAGAGTAAGACATTCCCTGTAAACAACTCAAGTAAAACAAACGATCAATGCAAAATTATGGCAACTTGTATTAAAAACAAGCACAAAAAAAGTTTAGCACCATTAATGATTCAGAGTCCATACAAATAATATCTGTTCAAATGGTTTTGAAAAGATGAAGTATAAAAAGAAAACACCTAGAGAGAGGCAGTAATAATTTTTAAGAGACATAGAAGAGACTCATTACAAGGAGAACTTAGAGCCTTCACTAAACTAAGACATGATTAGAGCTAGAGGCAAATAAGAATATACTGAAAGTCAATCATTTACTTTACCTTTTATCCACCATAAGAGCCAGAGTTTCCAATTATAAAACAAAAAATGAAGCAGGAGACTGCGCAGAAGGGTAGGGAAACCATAGAAACAGCATCTCATAAACCCTTGATTTGATGTGAGATAACGCAAAAGAATTTAAGAAAGGATCATTCACGTGAATGAAAGTCATGCAGATTTAAGTGAGACAGCAAATCCAAATAGTTTAAAATAGGTAAGGGAGCCAGTAACTCACTGGGTTTGCTCCCCTGTATGCTATAAGAGGACAATTCTAAATCACAAAATATGTCACTTAAGGGAATAAAAAAGGAAAGCACTGGTTTCACTCTGGAAAAGTCTCCATCCGCCTATTCTGCAGGAATTCATCCCCTGCTATTTTTGAACATAACCTCCAAAACTATTTATCTCAAAGCTCTTCCCTAGAACAGCAGTCACCGAATTTTCTCCACATCTTCTATGCAGAAGCATTTAAGTGGTTCCATCATTCAGAAAAGAACATTCTAAGGTTTTGGAAAACCCTAATACAAATAAATATTTCAGCAAGGAAGTCGTATTTCAATAGAAACTCAGTAAATTTTAACTTACGTTGAGGAAAATGAAAACAGTATTTTCCTAAGAAAGGAGGAGAACAATTTCAAAACACATGGGCTTAATTAAAAAAGAAAAAAAAACAGCAGTGGAATACCAAGCTTCTTTTCTGCCAGGTCACTCATTTCAAAGCTAAACCTGATCAACAGAAAATAAACTGATTAATACTAGAAAGCTGTCTGGTGCCTTATTTCACTTCCCACTGCAGGTTATGTATCTGAAGACAGCATTAGCAAATTTGTTAAAAATGCTGCAACTGTGGTTTCTGAACTTGAAAAAAATAGTATAAGGAAGTAAAAAAGTATAAAGAAAAATATGGAACACTTTAGAATTTCAACAGCCAAATAACCCAAGAAAAATATTTTTATTACATTAGACAAACATATCCATTTGTTCTAACCAGAACTAAGCAACTAGAAACACAGCAACTTGTTACAATCATTTTAAGGACAAAAACACAGTGATAAGTTAACAGAGAGAGTATGCAAGGTGCTTGTAGTGCCTGTTCTAACAAAGATCTGATAACCAGCACCCAGTCCTCACACTGCATTCCTGACCACCTTCAAGCTCTTCCCTAAAGTCTTCTTAAAAGAAGTTCTGCTTTCTGAGTGGCATCAGCAGAGGCTGGGGGCCCCCACGCTACAGAGATCAGGATGTCTGACCCCACTGCGGGTGCAAACTGGTAACAGCGACAGCCCCGCGCCGCCCAGAGCACCTGTGGATTTCCATTACCAGCTGCACTTGCGGAAACTTTTCGAGGGAGTGTGTACACAATAGGACATCTGAGGCTTCTGAAGAAGAAACAAATCTTGCAGCCTTCCCTCACCTTGTAGTTACAGCACGTACATAAACACATTTCCCAATGTTCACATAGATAAGATACAACCTGACTAAAGCAAAAACATTGATGTTTCTTAATAATTTAGGAAATATCTGAATGTGCTACGGCCTCATATTTCCCAAAGTTTATACTCGGAAACACAGAGTTTAAGGGGTCAATACATGCAATTTAGTGCTGAATTTATTTTTTTTTTACCTCTGAAATGAAGGCTTATCTTCTATTCCTAAACCCGTAGGCAGGAGCCAGGCTGGAATGAATCACACCAATTCCACTGTGCTGCTGGGGAGAGCTCAGAGCAGCAGCTATCATTGGAATTGGGGGCGTCACTGAAGAAGTAAAGATGGGAATTTAAAGTAATACAAGTCTCCTATTCAAATACTCCCTTTATGAGGGATAAAAGAAACTTTCTGCTGTCTAGAAAACCTCAAATGTATCAGATATTCACAAGATAGAAGCTGTCATGAGAGATACAGTTCCCTTGACATCCCAAATGCAGCTTTTTAACTGGAGTTATACAATTCTTCTCATAATCAGTGCGATTTTAGCAAATCAAAGTAAATTTCATTTTAGGCTTTTGTTCCAGATGATCTTGTCGACCTTCTCCTTCCTCCCTGGTCTCTTCCCAGTCACCGACTAGGAATCTTGAAGCCTTGAGTTCCTAAATTTTTCATTAAATCTACTGGAAACAGAGCTTAGATAAGAATATAATTTTGTGTTATCCTTGCTACAGACGTACAACTTACAGAACTTTAACATCCTTCTATAAGCTATATTCCCATTAATACACAGGATCGCTTCTGTCACTTCTGTTTGGAAATAAACTTTTAAACTTACTCCAAGTACAAGCCTAACTAATAAATTCATGTAACTTAAACAGACAATCGGGGCATAATTTGGCCACGATTTCCATTTGTGATGACATCCAGTTGGCAATACGAGGCTTACCTTTTGCAAACAGGATGCGTATTTATGTGACTCTCAAACAGACCTGATTACTTGGAACTGAGTGAGAATGTGTATGAAAGTACTAAAAAAAAACTGCAGTAATTTCTACTATCACAGAACTTAACCTACTTATTTAATCTTTACGTTCCCATTTTCTGCAGCAGCAATTTGACACCGTTTCAGCAAGTCACACTTACAGACACAAGACAATCCAGTGTAACTTTTATTATGACAGCATTTATTTAGAATCTGTGAAGCAGAAGCCTGAAGTTGCTCTTTGCATTCAGACTGATATAAAACAAGGTATAATAATCACTTATAACCAATGATAATTGATTCATAATTCACCCACCTCAATCTCACACCATCTCTGGGACAGTATTATTCACTAAGAGTTACCTTATAGTTCATGGTCTCCCTCAAATCTGATAAAAACTATGGGAAATAGCAACATTCCGATAGTAACGGAGCCATCGAAGGTAGTAAAGTTTTCATAAGCAATGGTCTGAGACTTTAAAACTGTACTACAATAAATAATCACCAGGGGCTGTCCAAGACACAGGTGAGCCTGACTCAGGTGTTTTGCCCGCACTACAATAGAAGACTCTATTTTAAGAGATGACATAACTGGGTTTTTTAAGAGGTCATTTGGTTTCACGACAGACTCCCACTCAAGTTGCCTTATGCAGCAAGTGCTTTCAGTAAAATGAAATTACAGACCTTTCCCCACCCCGCCTCTTGACAGCCTGACTTTGTACAGAGAAAAGATACAAAAGAGGCACACGCAGTGTTCATTCCAGAGAATCGCACGAATTATGCCACTGGGGCTTGTTGCCTAGATAAAGTACTAAATGGAACACAGCAAAGACACAAATACAGCTGAACAGCACAGCATGGAACCTCAGAGATATAAATAAGTCCAGGAAAAGTAAAACATTGCCCTCTTCTCTCCACCCCAAAAGAAGTTTATTTTAAAACATATTATTCACAAGCATGTAGCAGAGCAAAATATTAACCTGTGTAACATCAGTATCTTTTTCCCTCTGAGAACAGACTTTTGATCTGTCACCTAATACAGGACAGAAACTGTCTAGATTATTTCAGCATTGTTTGATTACACTTTGGAGCCCACTTAGCACCTTAAAGCAGATTATAGGCTGATAAAACCACTGGATATTTTTATGTATGACCATCCTCTTTTTTTTTTTTTTTAATACTTCTATTTAGTTAGTGAAAAGTTACTTTTGAAAGGAAGACCACGTTTGAAGCCAGAGACTTCAGAAGTGTTCTTGCAGGAAACACTCCTCTTCAATATTATTACTTACTACTGCTACATATTACCTCTGTCATACATAAAGGAAAAAATGTCTTGATGAGAGAAAAAAAAAGTCCACACTACTCCTCTAATGGATGCGTGAATTCAACTGTTAAGTGAAAGCCAGGCTGTTCTTTTTCCTTAGAAAGGGAACTAATGAAAAATCTTGTGCTAATACATTTGATTTGAAAAAAATTTCCTACAAGCTTGGCAGGCAGAACCAAAGCATATTAACTACAACTTGGGAGAAGCAGATGACAAATGCTTAACAAATAAATGACATTTCACAAAAATGCAAAAGCAACAAAAAATGTATTAAATCATTTTTCTGCTAGTTGTTGACCATGCACTGGCAACTGTTGGCTCTTAATCACGTAGTAATTATGTCAAAGATAACAGGGGTTGGCTCTGATAAAAATCTTTTATGCTGCTCAAGTTCAAGTTTTCTTTTTCTTGGGTTGTATTCCCCCCTCCCTATTCCCTTTTATCCTGCTAAATTTCTTTCTAAATCTCAAATGCACTCATCACCCTAGCAACATGCAAGGTTTCAATGCATAAAAATAAATTACTAAGAACTGCCTCTTTTCCGCAAGGACTCCTAAGCTCTTGTGCATGGTAGAAGAAAGATGCAAAGGGTTTACTCCAGCTATGAAAACCTGTACCCAAGCCAGGCAGTAACTACTGAACATTAACACCTGGGAGATGTAAAGTATTTCTAACACCCAACACAAGCACAAAAATATGCAAGACACCGAACTGCTGAAGAAGTTGTGCAAGGAAAGAGCAGGCGAGCTTTGAGAAACACGACTGAGGCACAACCAAGACCCTACCTCCCGCAAACCCGTTAGAGAAAACTGGTGCAGAGAGGAGAATGCCTGGTGTCATCCTAAATATGCTCTAAAGGAGATTATGAACCTTGTGTCAGTAATCACTTGCAAACAGAGGTCAGATCAAGGTCAAGGAAAACATTTCAGTCTGTACTTTGTGTCTGCCCTAGACTTGGTCAGCTGCCGATGCTTAAATGCCATCTCAAGTGTACAAATTTAGTACGGCCTGCCTCTTATGGTAACACAGTCTGAACTGTCAGCGAGAGGATTTATTCAGAAATAAAGAGTATTCCTGCTGCAATATGAAAAGTTTTACAATAATGAAAGCCTTGCTGGATGTCACAAAACATTTTTAATACCTGTGAAAGTCACCTTTTCTGGTACAATCAGAGTTCTTTAAATAAATTGCAGAAACAAGACTATTTGTCAAATGTTAGGTATCTTAACTGTCCAAGGACAAGACCTAAGATGCATTAAAAATTCAAAAGGATGTTTGTTTATACAGAATAATTACAAGCTATTTAATAACTGCATGTTTTGAATAACTAAATTATAATACACTTCTCAAATAAGGTCTCATCTAGTAATTTCTAAAGTATTAAACTGTCAGTTTCCTTTTCTGGAAAACCTGTTTCTAAAGGACACACTCATTCACAGTTGTTTAAACTCGGCAGTTCCTGTTTAGTTCTATTTTCTCCTCAACAACAACCTGCAACACAGGCCAAAATAAAGTTTATTTAAAAAATAATTAATAGATCTGTTTAGGTAACTAATAAATTCAAATTTCACAAACCTCCAGAGGAGCCACTTTCTAGCAAGACTCTTAAACTGGTATTTAATCTAAACGATTACCTTGTACAGACTCCCAATTTCTCACATGCATGAAGTTAAAACACAATGTTTTTCCTCTCCCACTCCCCTTTTATCAAATAGTTAGAATTATTTTTTTAAATTTACTTTTTAACCCTGCTTGTCACAATGCCCTTTATTTCCCCCATAAAACCTCAACCCCAGGGCGTAGAAACTTCCATATCCACGAGCTACAGCTGAATCTGCAGAAGATGGGATATCAGTAGAAACCATTTTGGAATCCTAACTGCAGCTATTGCTATCAAATCAGCAGAAAAATGCTGTTTCTTACAAAAAAAATACTGTAAATTGAAAATATCAGCAACATTACTACAAATACCACAATAAATGAGAGTAAATGTAGAGGAGTAAAAATAATTCCAACGGAACCTACTAAAAACAGAACTATACCATCTCAAAATATGCATGTATTAGAAAAGAATAATACATGTATTATGAATTGATTTATCTTTTACAGCACGGATGCTGAAATTTTAACCATAACAACTGAAAGCAACTAAATACTAGGAATTTGGTCTTTCTGCTTCATGATACAAGAGTATAATTCCATAGACAAATTATTCTTGGTTATTCTCAAGTGCTTCATCTATACTGTGTCTGGGGTTGAGTTTTGTTCAGTTTGTTGTGTTTTTTTAATATTTGTGAGCCTTGGTAAGGAGCTTGTGTTTATAAAATGGGGAAAAGACCCATTGTTCTTAATTATGACAGTGAAATCTGTGAAACCCATAATAGTTAAAACTTTAAAAACTACAAAATAGCACAAAACCAAAACCCAGTAACCACCTAATTAGTGTACCGATAACTTTATGAATGCAAATAGAACTTCTATGCCATGAAAAATTACAGCAGAAATTATTCTGTCTGGCTTTTCTGATTTTTAATATAAGCAAATTCTTTCAAGTTGTTTTTCTAGCCTTTCAGGTAAATCACAAGCACACAAATTCTGTTTGCCAAGATAATGCACATTTCAGAAGAAGCACAATATAGCCACTAATTTACCAAGCGTTAGTTATATATGTGCTATATATGCTTTTCGTTAGTGCTTCAATTTCAGTTTGTGTGAGCTTAACCTACAAATTACTGTTCAAAAGAATAACCAATTGTATTGCACCACTTCTTTCTCCCAGCCTCCTCCTCAATCACTAAAATTAAAAAAAACTTACATAATAACTGTTCTCCAAATATGTGAGCTTGTTCCCAATGTGAGTTCCACAGTCAGTTGCACCACAAATAAAGATCAGACCGTAAATTTTAAGTTAAAAAATGTACAATAATGCCATTTAAGATATTATCTCCTTTCCTTCTTGGTTTATTTATCACCTTCAGAGAATTAGAAAATATACATATCCACCTGCAAGAGGAATCAACACCCTTGTACTACAGCTGTAAATACTTCCTTTTTATATTTGCTCTCTGTAAGTGATAGCTGCTATTGCGATTTTAGCCTAAAACAGTAGTCAAAATGTCAGTTATATAATGCCATGCGTGGAGGCACATGCACTCTAAAAAATATTGCTACGGGATTAATTATGGGAAAACACAATGGATGGCTGGTTTGACACACGTATTTACATAAAGACTAACGTGTATACCCCCCGAAATTCTTCTCCCATCCTTCCTCCTCGGCCAAAGTCAGCCAAAAGTAGTCATTCACGCTGCCTGCAGAATTCCATAACCACCACAATCACCAGGACTCTAAAAATAACAAGAAACTAAACCCCACAGAAAACGACAAACCCCTCATTTTTCATTAGCGCTCGACTTAAGTCAAAAAAACAATCCCCGCGCCCAGCCGAAAGCCCTTCCTCGGCCACACTCCACTTGTTAACACACCGCCTGCAAATAATTTTAGCAGCAGCAACCCCACCCACACCCAAAGTTCGCAGTTCGGAGCGGGCTGACGCGACCTTGCGGCGCACAGGCCGGTCCCACCCGGCCGCCGAGCCCCCCGCACACCCCGCGCCGCTGCCCCGGCTCCGCACGGAGACATTTTCCCTCCGCCGCCAGCGCCCGGGTGTCGCAAACAGCCCGGCCCGCCCCACGCCAACTTTCCCAACCGGGCCGGGACACACCACAGCTCCCATGTTCCGCCCCGCGGCCCCCCCCTCCCCTCAGTCCCTCTTCTCCCTCCCTCCGGCTTCGGGAGGAGGCGGCGGCGGGGGAAGGTCACGGCCGGCCACCGCCACCGCCCACCCGGCAAAAGTTTTCGTGTCGCCCCCCGCTCCCCCGCCGCCATGGCCGGGCGCCGCGGGGCGCGGGGGCGGCTCGGGCGGGGAGGGCCGCGGACCGCGGCGCGACGGCCGGGCGGGGAGGGCCCTACCTTTCTTGGCTTTCGGGGAGTGCCGCCGGCTCCGGGCGCTGGCTCGCTCTTCCTCAATAGCGGCGGCTATCTCCGGGTCGTCCTCCCCATTGTACCACACCAACAGCTCCTCGCCGGGCGCGATTGGCTGCCGGGAGAGAAGAGAGAGGCGCGGCGCCAATCAGGCGGCGGTTTGTTGGCGGCGGGCCGCGGGGCGTGAGGGGAGGAGAGAGGAGCGGGGAGGAGGGGGGGGGGAGCGGCCGCGGCGGCGCCGACGGCGGTACCCCGCGCAGCTCGCGGCGCCCCGCGCGCGAAGGGTGCCGCCGCTTGCGCCCCCTGCCGGCCGGAGGGCGCGCAGCGTGTGCGGCGCCGAGCTCCCCCCTCCCCGCACGGGAATGGGGCCGGTTCCCAGGGGACCCCCGACCTCGTTCCGACTGTAACGAGGATGCCTCGCCCCGAGAAACCGGCCTTTTCGGTCAGTATTGTCAATTAATTACACAGCAATACACACTTATTAAACAGACTTGAAACTCCACGCGGGAGCACCCCAAATTTTGATTTGTCTCGAAGCGTGACCCTGATTAAACCCGTGCAGCCAGCTGGCAGCAGTGACCCCGGTGGTTATCCCTATCGCTATTTGCCGTTCAGTTCTCTTCAGGGAGCTATCTACTCGAGCTAAACACACCTACCTTACACAAAGCATTAAATGATGAGTACAACTGTTCAGTTATCCACTAAAGCGGGAATTTGGAACAAAATCTAAAGATACAGGAAAACACTCTCGCCTTGAGTAAAGGCAATACAGAGGCACACATAATTATTACGTTGGAGAGATCCACCTTACCACAAGAATGAAAGATTTGTGTGCCATTCCAAAGTTATTATTTCTAATTTTTTTTATCCAATTCAAAAAGTCACAGGAAAGAGCATATTGGTCAAGGAGGTGTCACTGCAATTACCACTCACACTCCCAGCACGGTCACCACGCTGATCAATACCAGCTTCTCCTGTTATTTCATACGATCCTTAAAATATTATCAAACTAAGTCCCCAAGATTGCAGACTGAAGATGTATTTGTACCTAATCTTTACGATTATCTCTCCATTTCCTGAAGCATTCTATCCAAAACAAGACAAATCAACTCAAATCCCTTCCTTTACCTTAACTACAATCCCCCTTTTTCCAGGGCTCAATGAACGTGGGGCTTGTGGAGATAAGACGCTATTTTTAGAGTCACTACGTTAGAGCAAAGGGTATCCTTAGACTATTATTTCAAGTCTGAAGCCAAAGGGACTTTTTGTAGGAAGAACAATAGTAGCATTTGTTTCTTCTAAAGCACTTTTTTTTTTTTAGTGGGTCTCACAGCACCTGATCAAGATGATAGCTATCTTTATACCCCCAGACACTGGAACAACAAGAGATGCAAGATCCCAACAACGCTGTGAAGTGTTGAAGTTACAATATAAGCAAAGCCTACGGTTTGGCTTCCTTAACAGTTCCGGAGGCTTGATAGGATAAATAGCGGCAAACCTATTTGCATGGTCCCATTTTGCAGCTGTTCAGTAGCAAGGAATGAAGAAGAGTTGCCTGATGCAAAACAGCTTATCATCTAAACAATATACAAACTCAGCAAAAAGAGCTGGCAAAAGATTCAGGCAATGCAAACGCAAGATGATAACGAGCATGTAATTTGTTAGCTGCATGGCTGGAACTAACATTCAACTTGACAGATTTAGTTTTGGTGTAACTATTCTCGAATCTAAATGAAGCCGTCTAACCTTGTCCTTCTAAAATGAGATGCAGTGGCAGCTTCAACACCAGACAATTCAAACGGCTCCCTCGCTAGTAATACGAGCGAGAAAAGGACCACACTGACCGAGCGCCGCTTCTTCTGCCACTCTGCCACTAGGGAACACACAGCCGTCTCATCCTGACAACACCCTCTGGTAACAACCCCAAGAACCAGCCTCCCCCAAACTATTACCTACAGATTGTCTGTGGAGCAGCGTTGGGATCGCTTGGTTAAAGATAGGAATTTTGAAAAGGTTAATAAATCCCACCACCAACAACCTTTTGGTGCTTTAACTGCAACTTACAGCGTTCCTTAATCTGAGTATTTTCTCTTCAAAAGGTTTAAAGTTATTTCAAAACCTGTTATTTTCAATAGTAATACCCTAACAGGTTATATCCCAAGAAGTTTTAGCACAGATTGTCTAAAATTCAATTCACTGTACACGCACAAGCACTGCAATGTGTCTTGTACAGACCGATGGGCATTCGCATGTCTGACCTTATTAATTCTTTTTCACCACAGACACTGCATTTTACGGTGACACTGTGCCGTTACACCTGGATGTGTCCCTATCTCCCCAAACGTAACCACGGTGGACACTTGAGTGCATTTTTCACACTGCATACCCCTCAGTTACACTGCGCTCCTATGTAACAGGGAGGTTCTTGAGCTCTTATAAACCTGCTTGACAGAACGTTCTTCCATAAACAAATTAATTTCACCTTAATCAAGTAGAGTTTCACAGCCAACCTTATTTAGAAGACTTTCTGTGAGTTTTCACTGCAACTCTACTTCTTCAAGAACTACAAAGTTCTGTACTGTGTGTGGAATAACACTCCTCAGCTAACTCATTTCATTAGGAGAGGCAGGAAGAACTTCTGAAAGCCCGTAATGAGTTTAAGCTGTTTCAATGAAATATCATAACTCTCATATATGCCACCCTTGGGAAAGCATATGCAAAGCAGCCTACAAATATCCTCAGTCCTTCAGTAAAGATAAAGAGAAGATGGAAGAGAAAAATATTTGTTTGTGCTCACTTAAAAATTCTATGCTATTACTATTCATTTACAGCAGAGAAGGAAGTTAAAGCTCTGTGCAGTTTTGAGGTTCTTTTACACCAAGCAAATTTGGACTTTGCTTATCTTACCCACGAAGCCTGGAAATCAGCCTGTTTAACTTCCAAATTAGAAACCCACAAAAAGCTGAAGAAAACCTTGGGAAAAAAATAAATAACCATGGCAACATTTTAAATGCTTTGAGGTAAAGCAGAACAAAATGACATAACAAGCCACTCTAATTCTCTTTTGGGGGTAATTAAAAACTGTGTTGTTTATTTATCACTAAATGGAATTCCCCTAAATTTATGAATTATGATAAAGATCAGGAAGGAACCATGTGTACACACCTGCTCTAGTAAATGTACACCAGTTTCAAATGGCAGTGTATGCACAGTAAGTTATATGCAGAAGGAGAGGGACATTTAAGATGTTATTTATTACATGCTTTCCTTTGTCTCAGTTGTCAGTAGGGTGTGATGTGAATCTAAGACCAATATGGACCCTATAACAACATCATCTCTGATACAGAAAGTGAGACATAGAAGCAAACGTGTTTTGTAAAGAAAACAGAAACCAGCACAAATTTTTTCCAAGTTATGAATTTTCCCTGCAGTTTCTAAGGTATAGGATAGTAAAAACAGATAATATTTGAATGTTAAATGTAGTAACTTGCCCTTAAGACCACACATTTGAAATCTCTTCCTCTACATAATACTTCTCCTATCCACGCTGTCAGTCACTTGCAGCTTAACTTCAAATTTCTTCATACTAACTTTATTTAAAAAGCCTCGTTACTATAAATTTGTCACTTTATCATAATGGAAAAATAAGTTTACAAAACACTAGGCAAGACAAGCTTTCTTAATGTCCTTTGGGTTTCATATTCTTGAAACGAACAAGAAATTAAACAGAATATTGGATTTTAAATATTCCAATAAACTACAAGAATAGTCTGTTGTGCAATTAAAAACTACAAAATGTGACGTTAAGTCTTGACCTGATTTATCGGTACGCTCACTGAATGCTGAATGTTTAATGGTAGTGAAAACTGTCCAATTTCATGTCAAGCTTTCACTTCAAAAATCATCACAGATTAGCCAGATCAGAACTTTCTTTACAGATCACTTCCCTAAAAGGTGCGAGACGAGAATAAAGGATATTTAAATAGATGGCTCAAAAAATAATCAGAATATCAGTACGCACTTCTAACAAACACTCGTTATTACAGATTTGTGAGCTTTTTTTTCCCCAATACAGAGCAAGGTAAACTTTATATTCTAACCTAGATCTGCCTAGCGAAGCAACTCACACACTTCTACAGCTACATCTTAAATTACCTGCCAAGTTACCTGTGTCACACGTGTAGTGACAATCAAAGAACAGAAGGAGTGCATCGCTGACCCACAGTTGCAACGCTTCTTGGACTAACTTGGTCCTGGAAACAATTTGCTTCTTTCTGAGCAGCGTGAAGCTGGGATTACTAATACAAGCCATCCCAGCCTGGCTCACGCTGAACTAGTTTGAGCATGTCCACACTGTGTTTCTGGAACTAAGTCTACACGGCAGAAACAACTCAGTGGTTCTATACCAGCTCAGGTCCCAGCGCCCTGCTTTCTGTGACACCCAAGCCCAAAATTACTCAGAGCTGCTGGTTCTACACCAGCATCTAAGAGGTACAGCCACAAGCCTTTGTGCAGGGGCAGCCTGGAGGTAAAGCCATTTCGGACGTAACACTCCCTCCAACTAGCGTGCAGCACAGACATCAACATGACCTTCCAGAAGCTTGCCTGCAACTGCTATTGCAAACACTGAACTGAAGCTAACAAACCCACAGCACACGCATATCTAACTGGTTGCTGCAGAAGCAAACAAAACGTCTCTTTGAAGAACCCCCTTGCCACAATATTTTAACACTAACATACTCTACTTTCACTTATAGATAAACCCCTTTTTTATCTAGTTTGAGAGATACAATGCCCCAAAAATTACATCCCTCTTCCGCTCCCCGAATAAAACTGGAATGGTATAAAGCCAGGAAAATTTCTTTCATAAAGCTACCTATAAAAGTGTCTTGACAACCAATCTTTGTCCTGCAATGAAAAAACCATAAAAATAACCGATTTCTGCAAAAAATCCTCAGTAGAAAGTGTCTCTTTATCTACAGAAATAGAAAAATATTTTTGTAATCTGCTATAGTTTTTCATGCTAGTTTGTATCAAATTTGGTGCTACAACAAATCGTTAATGTTCATAAATATCCTGTATTTTAACAGTGGATCTTGATGTCAACTGTATTGGCACAGAAGAATTTAGACCAATGAAAAGTAGCATTCGCAATACTTTAATCATCTTGCATAAAATCTTTCAAAATCTGTTTAATACAAATAGTAAAAAAAAAAGGTTTGGAATAAAAGGGAATAAAAGGCACTAGTAATATAAGGGAACAGAGCAGTGACTGATTCTTCAGACATTGATACCTTTAAACTTTTGTAGTATATGGTCCTGTTGATCTCCAGAGGAAACAGATTTTGCTCCTTTCCTGAACGTGCCCAATTTACATACCGCAGCCAGTTCCCTTTCTTTGGATCAGTTGCATCAACACACATCCACCCCAAGTTTGGGTAATACACCTGCGAGAGAAAAATGGCACTGAGCAAATGGACAACTGCTAACACGTTGTACGTGCTGAAGGTTTTGGGCTCAAAAGCCAAAACACTTAAAACATTTTTTGCTTTCTTTTCAGTTTGGCAAGCTTCAAATGATTCTCTAGATTTTGCATTTAGTGAAATGACTGATTTTTAAGATATGAAGGCAATAAAGCTTTACTTTTACTACCTGGTGAACTGGGAAAAGTAACTACAGAGATGTTAGAAGCATTTGCTTCATTTGGAATGAGAAAGGAAAACATAATTTAATCTTTTTTTAGGGTATTAAAGAAAATCTTAACCTTTCAGGGATCTTGTGATCACCTTAAAAAATTGACCATGTCAATATACTCTTTATGTTCCACCATGCTGTGTAAATTCTTTGGTTTCCATTCTTGGAGAAAAATTTCTAACACTACTCCTGTTTTATATGTCAAGACAGTCTGCAATAAAGCAATGTTACTGACATCTCCAGCATTTTCTGGTGACAGGCAACTCTCCTTCTCTTTCAAGACATGTTAACTATCTTCCACTTTTCTTAACGATAATCCAAATTAGATACCTATAAGAACAGCTATCATTGGATGCTATACATTTTTTTCCAAACCAAAGACCACACCACTGTTCAGCAACTGCAACTATCATTTTTCCATTCTCTGTCTCAGAACACAGGCATACTAACAGATACACAATGTCTCAGAAGCATGGAGCAGCTCACAGATTTTTAGAAAAACAAAAAAAAAGGAAAAATATGTGCAATTTAATGTCAGCTTTTTTTTTCCTCCTTTTTTTTCCCCCTCCTTTTGGTCAAGTCTATAAATATCAGCTTCTGCCTGGAAAAGCTCGTTTCAAAAGCCAGCCTCATCACCTCCTGCAACATTCACTCAGCACCACTGCAGATAAAGCTCATCTTATTCAGAATGATACTTTTTCTTCAGATTAAATTCACTAAAGAAACAAATGAGATTCTTGTGGAAAAGGTTGTTCTCCTAATTGAAGGTCCATACACCTAACTTCTCCCCCACACCACCATCCTTTTACAAACCATATTTTCTAACAGTTAAGATTCTGGAGCGGTTTCAGATATCAGCATATGGCACCCACTGTTGCAGTCTCATTTTAGCTGCTTTTTTTAAATTCCAAAATCGGCATTAAAGGAACATATGATTACTCTGAAATCTAGGAAGGGTTCCTGTTATTGCCTGCATTGCAAACTATGAAACTTTAGAACAGCTTGTTTGCAACTATCATTTCTCAACACAAATTTAAAAAAAATATTAAGACATATCCACAGAGAACATTCAAAATCCAGCACAGAGAAAAACAATTAAAAGGTCAATAATTTACTTGACTGATTCAATCTAAGTGTTCTTGTACCAGATGAGCACTGGAGATACCTTATGCAGTGAAGCTTGGGATAATATTAGCTCAATGCAAAAAATGTTATACTTGAACACTTCATTACCTTCTTGAAGGGGAACTTGCATTTATGAGAAATTGTTCTAGATCAATTCCGCAGTCCAACTTTTGTAGGCCAAGGGCCAGAAGAATGACTGCTATCAGTATCTTTAGCCTAAATATTTGTAAACTAGCAAGTTCTGTTCCAGAACACGCTATGCCACAGTTCTTCCATCTCTCTCTCCTTGAACATTTACTTCGCCATGTGCTGTATGTGTCTTGAGAAAGGCTGAAGTTGTCTTTGGAAGTAGTTACAATCTGCCTTAAAGACACTGTAGTCAGGATTCAGCTCCAGATTAAACACCCACATTTGGAAATCTACATAATATCCAAGGTCTTATGACTATCAGCGGAGCTCAAACAGCTATTCAGCTGTCCAGACAGTATTTGCTTTAAGGCAAGCCCAAACACAAGCAGCACAAGAAATACTGCAACAGTTGAGAACCTTTATAAAAACTCCAAAAGCAAAACCAATTCTCATAACAAAGCTGGTTTTCAAAGAGCTAAACGAGGAGTGCTGCAGCTTCCTTAAAAGATTCCATATCCTCCTAATTTCCTTAATTTCATAAGCAGTCGACAGTACTCAGTTGCAGAAGGGATACCACTCAGGGTTCCAGCCAACAAGGCAAAGCTTTATCTGCAACAGACTCTTAAGAGGAGGTGTCATACACAGACATAAGAAAATTAATACAGCAATTTCAAACACTGCCAATAGTTTCAAGCTTTGCAATGCAGAATGGTTGCTCAATCCAAGTGTCTATAAATAAGTGTTTGTAATGGTAGACAAAGGTAGACGGCAATTATTTCACATCGTGTCTATTTCTAAAATCTCGGGAAAAATTAAAGACTAAACACAAAATACGGACCTAGTGACAAATACCTTTTTCCATTTACAAGCTGTTTCTTACCTCCCACATGTACACATTGCTTTTAACTTGAGATCTTTTTTTCTTGTCACCAACAAATGGTCCAAACTTCTTGCCTTTTAAAATTGATTTTGTTGCCCAGACACCTGAAGAGACATACATCAGCTGTTAAAACTAATCTAACTCATCTCAAGCAAATCTTGAGATATTTATCAAATACTCTCAATTTGTATTTCTTATGATTTTTAGATGTGTCTGTCTCAGACCGGGGAGTATTCTACAACATTAAGATCACAATAAGGAAACTGAAGTTTACTAAAATGAATTCAAACAATCCTCTCCCCAAAACTCACTTCAGCCATGAAAGGTTTAAGCATTTACCTCTTTTCATGCTTTGCTCATGGGCTACTGTAGCTCTGGAGAAAAAAAAAAAGGACCTAGACTTTTCTTGTCCTTTCAGGTGGTATTCAATATACCATAAGAGTATTACAGGTTTTATAATGTGAAGTCCCAGATTTCATCTATTTTGCTGAGTAAACACGTTATTAAAACAAAAAATCCTATTTGCCTTCTCTGAAACAATGCCAGGCAAATAAAGCCCTTTCAAAAGTTGTGAAACTAATTAATAGCATATTTTAAAGGAAAAAACATTTAGGATTGGTTAAAATACGTGCATCTTCCCACAAATTTACTGACAATGTTTAACCGAACTGAAAATGGACAGCTGCATTTCCCATTTTATAGCATCAAAACTAAGAACAGCTTGACAAATAATTGGTAATTAAACATAACATTCTCATTCAGATCATGGTAGATCAGGTTCATACCAGAAAAGATTAACCTTGCTCCAAGGAGCTTACAGCTTGTTACTAACAGTAATGCATCTACCGTCAGGCTTATTCCTCAAACTACCAGCTTTCAACATCAAGTATCCAGTCTGCAATTCTGACTTCCAAAGTTCTCCCACATTAAACTCTGCTAGAAAAGAAGAAAAGCATTTCGCATATATTAAAGGAACACTTTGCTCCGTATAGCAGCTTTCAAGTCTGCACTGAATCTGTCCTCATAAATTAAACTTTCCACATTGATTGGACAGTGAGATGCAGCATTCTATAGAGACACAATAGTAAGGTAGTTGCAAAACACAAAATTGGTAAAAGTGAAAGTCCTGTAAGTGAAAAACCAGCGAAGTAACACATCAGCATTTTCATAACCTAACCTATGCACGTGTTGGTTCACCTCTGACCCCAATTCTGATGGTCTAGAAACATCATCTTGGGATGTTGAAGAAACTTAGAAGCTGTCCACTCTTTCCAATAGAAATTATTTCAGGTAAACGCATCAGACATTGTCTCTATCCAGCACAGGAGGGCACCAAACTTTCACAACAACTGTAATTTATGTGAGCTGGTGTAAAAATCTTCATTCTCTTTTCACAGTTGTAGCACTCACCAAGCCGTGTCTTGTCAACAGCAGATGGGAAGAGCCTCACGTCCTCGGGAAGTCCCCTAAGCACGTGCTCAGGTACATCATCCAAGGTCTCCACAGTGACAGGAGATTCAGTTGTGTTCTACAAGTCAAAAAGCCAAAAGGACCACAACCATTAACAGATAAAAACAACACAGCACAACAGATCATCAACCCATGCGAGCCACAAAAACTCCTGACTTGAAATTAAAGTAAAATTTACAAAGTGCCATTTCAACAAGGGTCCCCTCCATCAACATGCTAATGTAGGAGAATCTTTTTATGAGGACATGCAAGTTTTCACTGTTATTTTCATCACACTTGTTTACGCTCTAATGCAGCATCCTAAGACCACATTAGAGAGAGACGTAAAACACCGGTAACTAAAGTTGCTGTAAATATTCTTTTGCCTTAGTTAATGAATACATTTTTATTACAAGTAGTATACAGTGAGCAAACCTAACTGGAAGGGTTTTTGTGTATTCTTTCATTTTCCTTGACCTCTCCTTAAAAACAAATTCAGAATTTTCCCTTGAGTTACTTGCAGAGTAGAGCTAAAGGTGTTTTACTTTTCCTATCTGAACATGACATACTACTACATCACTACTATATTATATCTAAAGACAAACGAACAGAAAGATACTGTCGTTCTATACCTTGAAAAATACCTATGTTTTTCAGAAGACAGTTTTCATATGAGTTCACGCTTAGTGTTAAGTCTTTGAAACTGCTCATTAATATGGCAATCTAAAACCCATCTACAGAACAGTTTTCAGTTCCCTTATTTTTACTGATCAGTTACGCCATAAGAAGCTACATTTAACAAGTAATTAGGTCAGCCATAGTCTTGTTACATGCTATATTATGTTGAAACAACGTTCCTTTGTATCATTTCTGATTAAAGGTCTTCCAAATTTCAGAGAAGATACATTGTAAAGTTGATCTACCTGCCTAGCCTTTTATGCTGAGACTTTCTTCAAAAAAGTATCACACCAGTGTTCACACAAACTGTTTTAGAGTTTTAGTACCTGAGTTATCACTTTAGAAATCTCCAGTTCCTTAAACATTCTATTGAAGCATTAGAATTACTCTGATTACACAACATATTCATAAACAACGTGTTTAATTCTATTTTCGAACTAGACAACTCAATTTTTTCAAAAAAACATAGCATGAAAACATGCTAGCTATTACGTAACCTGTCTGGAAAGTCTAACTCAATTTAAAAAGTAAGGGAGGTAGATTAATTTTCCCTTTAAATTACAGACAGCTACAACAGACCTCGTCTAACATTCAGATCTAATCTTTTCTGAAAATAAGTCATGAAAGTTTTCATTATTTTATGTTTCCACTGTATGCTAGATCGTAAATAAGATCTCTTCTGCTAGCAAATGTGCCTGACTGCTTCTGAAAAGTTACTGTATTTAAGAGTAACACATGATGCTTCTAGTAGAAATATTTGTTATTTTTTAAATAACAAATAGGCAGAAGATGAGAGAAGTTAGAAGTGTTTCAGGACATAAATATAATTTGTCCAAATTATACTGCTGAAACACATTACTGGCAATTAAAACAACGAGAAGCAGGTGAACTGGGTCTACTGGGTCTATTGTTGTCTTTCTACAGCTCTATTTGCAGTGTACAAACACAGCATTTCCCTCCAAAGATCCACGTTAAAGTATCTGCATGTCAAGTTTACTGCTCTGCAAGAAACAGAATAAGCTAAAAACAGCTTTTAGAGAGGTTAAAGGGTTTTAAATAATGCCATAAAAGTTATTATTTCAGTATCCTAAATGTTAATCATGGTTCCTAAATAAATCAACAGCTCCGAATCCTTAGCCAGCAGGTTAATACAAAAGGTTTTAAAGTATTTTTATATTAAAGTCTGAAAGGAAATAGAGAGCTAATAAATGATTTATTTATGTCTAGTAAGGGATTAGCTCCATTTTAACGAGCCCACAAGGTTCAACAGTCTGCTTATAATATTATTCATACTATTATCTGCATAACACGACAGTAACTGCTGCTACTCACACTTGTCATTAAACAACTAGCTCTTTATTACCAATTATAACAAACAAAACACTAGTCCTGACAAAAATTACCAGAATTTCAAAGTTACAAGCATGCACAGTTTCCCATAAAATCTGTCCACACTATGAAAGAATTGTGCTTGGTGAGAACTAGCCATATGTTGAGCCATGTGCAACAGCCCTAAAAAAGTACCTGCCCTCTGCCAGCGAACTTTGATCATTCTGGTCAGGAACAAATACTGGCGGTGATAGCAATACCTACTCTAACATGCAGGACGTTATACCTGAGCTCTGAACAAGCTTTAGGAGGTGTTAAACTGAGAAATAACAACTTGGGCAACACTACAGTTGTCCAACTAAAGCCCGACTTTCTGGAAATGATTCTTGCTTTTACATATCACCATCAAGCAGAGACACGATAGAGGAGTTTTCATAGTTTCTGAGTAATACTCAAGAGCATTTTTCATTGAGCACTTACAAAATATGCTGAATGTTTACTGGAAATATACTTCTATATGCTATCAAATTCAAGGTTTTTATCTCTAAAGCAGAACAGAGAAAGTTTCTCAACCTTTTCTACTTAGCACCCATTCCTTGTGAGGGTGCTGAGTATGGCACTTACTCTCTACATTTACAAACGGGACTTGCTGAGGTAAGTACAAGAACACATCTTCTGACAGCTTTAACAGCAACGACTAAAATGACAAAACTGAAGTCACAGCAAGGTTATTCTAACGCTGCCTTGGTAACCCCTAACAGTTGCACAGACACCTCCTAGAGAGCTATTTGTAGGGGAGAAAGACCCCCAGATTGGAAACCACGGAAGGAACAGAATGCCAGAAATCCCTTCCCACGCAAGAGAGTCAAGAGACTGGGGGCTGCGCTGGGGGGGAACACTTATTCTTTAGTTTTAACAGCTGAAGTCTATTGAAAGCAGAACAAAGTTTTATTTTGCTCTTCTAACAATCCAAAAGGAAAAATAGCGATGAAAGAAGTCTGATTTTCAGATGTGTTAGCCTTGAACTGATATACAAGAAGCCATGTCTCATCAAATGAAAAAGAAACATGCTCTTCTCAGCATATCAAACAAAGAAACCTAAATATCTTTCCAGTACATTACCCCATGATTTCATTAGGGGAGAACCAAGCCTGTTCTTCAGTGGTCTCTAGCAAATTATATATTTGTTAGATGAGAGATGAGAGGGACTACAGAGAGTGAGCAAGACAGCTATCAGAACCATGCACTTCAAGTTTCAAGCTACCTAAAGTGTGGTGGTTTTTTGGTTGGGTTTCATGTTGAGGTTCGGTTTGTCTGGGGGGTTTCGGTTTTGTTTTGGGGTTTTTTACAACCATCGCTAGACAAGCAGTTAAAAATCTCAAGCCTGCAAATAAATTTTAACGTACAAAACTTTAAAAATCAGATTCAACTGATTTAGAATGGTGCTGTGTCATACCCTCTGATGTGTCTCGTGGATTCCTTCATAGTCACACCTTCTTTCAGCCATAAACATCCCCAAACTGTTCTATCATTTAAGAAGTTTATGTGCATGGAGAAATATATAATCAGAACTTTATTTTGCATCTACCTACATAAATCAAAGATTAGTAGCTACATTCAGAGAACACAGCGCTCAGACTCATTTGACACCTGTCATATTACTGGATGTCACAAGTACCAGAAAACTGGATATGGCCTAGTACTTAACAATACATTTCACACCTCAAACGAATGGTAATAAGCAACCAAACACTATACAGTAAAATAAACAACAATTTAGTTCAGTCAAATCAGTGCAATCTTATCTTATTTGCAATTTAAATATAGCTACTTAAAACATTTTCCACATCACAACTTGTCCCCAAGGAATGTCTGTCTGTCTACCAAATGAAGAAATACTGTATTTCAATCGCTTTTCCACCAACACTTAACAATCACATTTAAACTGATTTTTCTATTTTAAAAAATTTACCTCTGTAAGGATAGTGTACTGGTGCATGTCCTAAGCCAACTTTTGCATTTAACTGAAGTCCTAATACAGTATTTTTTCACTCACTCCAAGACTGCAATTTTAAGTACAAAAGCACTTGAAGCTTAATTTCACTTTTAAGCTTCTTACTCTGAAGTTCATCAGAAATATTACGTTGCTAGCATTCAAATTTGCAGGGGTGAAGTGACAAGAACAATGCAAAAAAATATCGCTGGAGGGCTGAAGGGGTACCTTAACCCGTTTGCTTCAAATTCAGAGTCCTACCACTTTGACAGTACCTTTCAACACACCAATTAGGGAATTTTTCACACCACTTTCAATATAAATGTACCTATGGACCAACCACAAATTAGACTATAATGTTACAAGCAGTATTTAAGCGGAACAGAAACAGTACCTGCAACAAGATGTTTACAGATGATTAGAGATTAGGTCAAAAAGGAAGAAAGTCATCCTGAAGGATTTGATGAATGACAAACATTCAGTTAGTCTCATGTTTTGGTGGAAGTAGGATTAAGATAAATGAAAAGATAAATGAAAGGATGCCATTGAAGAGAGAGGGTCATGGCGAGAAGTTAGAAGAGGTAGTAGTGAAAAGGAGATGAAATGAGGAAGGAAGATTGCTGAGGCAAACAGCCACCTAGCACAAGAAAGGTAAATCAGAAGCAGAAAGGTCTCTGCTTGTCCAAGAACCTTATCTGGCTACCCCTCCTTGCAACTATTTCACTGTGTGTGCTTGAAAATTAAAGATGTATCAGAAATCCTTGAAATAATAATTAAAAAATTCAGAGTGAATGGGGGATGGATTTTTAGTACAAGTGCAGCTGTAATTTGTTAATGTACGCCTTCACTATTTTTTAAACAACTGCCTATGCAGCTTTCCAGGTAGCACACAACCTTCTTCCTGCTCTCTCTGAATGCCGTCTGAGAAGCAAGAAATGCTACCAATCAAAACACAGAATTTGATTGTTTTTTTTTTTTTAATAAATTATTCAGCATGCTCTGATGAAGTATTTCCCATATTAAAGGAAGATCTTCTTAAAACAGATAGAGAATGCACTCTATCCTGAGACAGCAATCTTCCAAGAAACCCAAAAAGAATAATTCCAAAAATAGCTGTTTTTTTTCTTTACTACAAGAAGGCCATATCAAATTATTTATGAAAAGCTTTTTCTTCATTACTTCAAGATTTCAGTGGGATAAACCACAAAACTAGCAATCTTTTTATATAAGCCAAATTAACCTCAATTACTTTCAGGGTCACTGAAGTCACACCAAAAGCAGAGATAAGCAGAATTAAAGAAACATGAGAACAGAACACTTGAAAGATGTTTGGCATCAGGCAAAAACATTTCTTATACAGACCTGGCACTACAACTTGTCAACAGTGAATGAAATGACAAGGGCACTGCAAGAAAAAACACCACAGGGTTGATGCTAAATAAACACTTAGTACGAATGGTAATTGAATACTAAAAAGCCATATGAGTTCTGTACACTTTGGAAACTAAATGTGAAAGCCAGAAACACCAAGAAGGACTCTAAGCTATTGTAACTACTCCCAGAGGCAGGGTCACCTTATTATTTAATTGTAAGATGACATACATCACAGCACTGCATAAGCAATACTAGCAGTCGCAATAGGAAAGATGAAGACTTTGCTTTCATACAGCACAGAAATCTTAATTCTAGAAACTGATTGGGGGGGAACAGATGGGACACGATGACAGACAGGACACAAGGGGACATGGACACACAAATGGGAAGGAAACAGTAGATGATAATAACTACAGATTAGGATCTACATCTTTCAGAATTATAGCAGAATCCAAAGCTTATCAGAACGACTAATAAAGCAGGATTATTACTCGAGCAGACAGAGCAATAGGCTCTGTTTCATGCAACTGAGTGCATTCAAAACAAACCTTACAGGTGAAAAAACTTCAAGTCTCAGCAGAAATAAATTGTGAAGCAACAGTTAACCTACCAAACTAGACTACTAATGATTCAAAGAGTGCTAATGCAAATGTTATTTGTATTATATATATGTTAATTTATATTTGTGTATAGTGTGAAACTTCCTGATCAATTTCTGCGACAGATTGTCGCAATTCTGCAATTTTCAAGCCATTTTTATAAGGAGCTGAATTATTACCAAGAGCCTCAGGATGGAATAGATTTTTCTGGAGAGGTGCTGTTCTAAGAGGTGCCAGCAGTAATCACTTACGTGCTGCTAAAGGGAATTCACACACAAAAAACTTAAATCCATGAAACAAAATAAACCTCACAAGCATTTAATGGCACTGAAGATTTTAAAGAACATTTCTTTTTTAGTGGATTATTTACTTTTCTTATTAACTATTAACTGTCCTAACATCTAAGTATTTTGATAAAGTCTTACACTTATACTCACCTGATTCATTTTGAATTCCTGTTGTGTTCTGAAAAGATACACACAACAAAGAAACTCCTTTGATTACATGAGCCCTAAAAAGAAAAACAGACAATTGTAACATGTACTTACCTACAAATTTACATTGAATTGAAAGTACACACAGTCCTGTAGTTTCTCTTCCTAAAGAGTTTGTCACAAATAACCATATTGCTTTATAAAAAAATCTGCTCTAAACTTTAGTTTTGTTATTACAGCTCAAATGTACATGAATAATCTCAAACTAGATATCTATCATTAATCTTTCTCCCAGTTCTAAATGATGATGCAACAGAAATGTGCTCAAGTAGGATTGTTTCATTTGTTTTTAAAAACAAGTTAGCTCGTTCAAGATCGAGTACTTTTAAGAACTTAACTTTAGAATTTAACATCAAAGCATTATGAAAGACCTTAAGTGGTTTTCAAATTAACAAAATGGATTTGAGGCTCCACTCTCCCATACTAGAAACAGGGAATTCTTCCTTAAAACTGGGCCTTTTATTAAGTTATTTCATCACACGCATTTGGCATTCTTGTTTAACAGAAGCTCGAGATTTCAAAGGTTTCCAACAAAAATTCCTAGTTCAAGTAGGCATCAAATTCGGAAATTCATGGCTTAAGACAAAACTAATCAGAATGACGCCGTATCTAAGTCTAGTACATCAACTTATCTCCCCTTTTTTTTTTTTGGTAAATACACACAAAAAAGTATTGCTGCAAGTTAAGCTGAAAAGACTATCCTTCCTGGCGTCATACAGAATTTTCCATAAATTAACACAACCTTTTTTGGGAGGTAAACTGGTACCTAATCACTTAAAGTGCTTTATTCAAGGACTGCTATTTCTTCCCTGTCTTCAGTTTCCTTATTACAACAATGATTAAACGATTTTTTTCCAAGTACTTTGTATAAATACTAACATCTCATTTAAAATGCATTCAAGCAAAATATGCTCCAAATAAATACTCCAAATATATTTAATATAATCCTTCGCATCTTTGCACTGTAAGAATTCTAATTCCGCATAACAGTGAAAATACTGCCAAGCATCATACAAACATTGCATTGCTTAAGAAATTCATAAGAAAAGGAAAAATGTCCTTGTAAATGGTATTTCTGGTGTATACAGCTCTTCCAGGATTAACTCCTTTTGTCCTGATATTTCCACACTACATGAGCATTTAGACAAAGAGCTGAAACATCTATATTTCAGTCCCAGTTTTGTAACTGGTTCTGCGGGATTTACAGTTTGCCAGCAAAGACCAGTTATGGGATAAGGAGCTCCATCTGCACAGCTTTTAAACATCTGAAGAAAAGCATTCCTTCTGGAACGTACTATGACAACTCTCTAACGTATTCAACACACAGGAATGATACATCCCAAGCATTTTATTTTTTTTTTTTTTTTAACATTGACAGAAAACAGCCAACACCAAGACACTACTGAACAAATAGGGAATGCTCCACAGGTTTCATTACTAGTTACAATCACTCCTGAGATTGTTAAATCCTGCCATGACAATAAGGTCCCTTCATCTCTAGGTTTCTCATGCATCTTCCACGCACCCTTTACCTCCCTCAACCTTGATATCTTAACTCATTTTCCCCGCTGACAAATATGATTTCTACTTCAGACATTTTTACACAAATGCTTCAGGCAAATGGTTTCTGGAATTTGATCCATAGACTGCCTATCATCTGCTGAAAGTCTCCTTAGCACATGGAAATGCCAATTAAAGAAAAAGCAAAAATTGAAGTCACTGTACTTGAGATGAGCCCTTAAGAACAGAGAAAAATACAGGGCTCTTTTAGTCATTGTTCATTGGGACAATACCCACACAATGCCAATTTATAAATTAAATACTTTGGATAGCAAGAGAGGCATCAAAACATTTCCTAGTGTGAAAAACAACTTATTTTTAGTAACAAACGCCTTGTTTTCTACACTTGGCAACAAAATAAGAAATGATTACTGACATAAAGACAGCAAAAGCAAGAGCCGTTTATTTAAGACCGAACTCTTGATATGTAAAGACAATAAGAATTTAAAGCACTGTCTTACAGAAGCCAACATTCAACATCGTCACTACTCAGCCACTAAATGGAAAGAATCTGAGAGACAACAAGGAAATATCAATTAAATGATGGGTCAAAGGGGTCAGCGTTAAAGGAAAGTCCTGTCAAGCTGAAAATTTCCTCTAAGCTGAGCTTTCTTATTCGAGTTGTTAAATAAATCAGTCAAAAAAATTGAAAAGCAGTCAAAACTATTTTTTAAACTTTGTTTCCTTTGAGCAGTAGAAACGTACTTTTCTTGTATTTCATATACTAATTCAAAATTATTTGCTTACATTTAATATAATAATAAATAAGCCTGGTATTTTTACAAATTTTATAAATGCTTTATTCAGCTTTTATAGAACTGGTTGTATTCAAACCTCTCAACGGTATTTCTTAGGAGAAGGTGACAAATCTTAACAAACTGATGTATTTAAATGTCCACACAGCACAGTCTAGGTAGGTTCCTGACAGATTGCACTACTCCATACTCTTTCAGCTACAACTCACCAGAGGAAACAGTTGACCATAAAATACAATTAGATGAGAAATTAAGCCACAGTAAACCAAAAGCTTCAACGAGTATTTATAAAGCTATTAATTTAAAACACACACCTCCTCTTAAAATTTTTTACCTGCCATTCTGACAAGTTACATTTATGAGCTAACTGAAAATATTTCCCCACTTTTCCCTTCCTCCGTGTTACCTATTTTGTTAACAATGAACTCAACTTTGTGGAAAGCAAGGTTAATTGCACAGGGTGGGGGGGACACACCACGCACTATACACAGTCTGACACAGTCACTAGTTTTCTTTCTACCTAAGCAAAACATAAGAACAAAAGACAAAGTATCTGTAACACTAAATTTGGCTTTAAACTTCTAGTACAGAAAGTTCAACAAAAAGAAGAAAATACAAACAACAAAATTCTACAACTGCTGCACAAATATTAGTTCCCTGTATGATCAATGACTACTAACAACATATTTAACTCCTGCCACTGCAAGCAGAAACAAGCTCACACCTCATATGCTAACGACTTTTTACCTACACATACACTCAAGTCCAGTGTAAGATTTTCCAGGAAACCCCAAAGAAAATTATACGGCTCTGATTTGTCATCACAGGAATCGTGATATATTAATTTTAAAGAAGTGATGATGACTATACTAAATAATTTTTAAAGTTAGCAATCGTCTACAACTGTGTCAGTACTTTGAAAAAGTCACGTCAGCAGCTCCATCAAATAGAGGTAACAACTACTTCAACCCAACCTTTCCTCCACACTCAATATATATATATATATACATACCTGTATCTGTCAGTCAAAGCCCTAAATATTGTTAATAACATTGACCACAGTAAGCTTTGAAGATTCACTGAAGCCCCTAAGAAAAGATAAATAAGGTTTCTACGGCAAAAATGAAGCACACTCACCAGTACAGCAACCTGAATTTTTAAAATTCATTTCCACAAAACATTGCCAAGTCATATTTATTTCAAACTACTACCTACTTCTGTATCTCTTAAGTACAAAAATACTATTCACTTTCTCAAGACTTTAAAACATCTGGGAAACAAGCACAAGAGAAAGAAGGTCCATTGCATCATATAATCTTAGAGTTTCGGAAAAGTGTATTCAGAAAGGCTCACTGTTAGGCAATAAATAATATTTATTTAGATAGGAACAGACAAGGCATTCGTACTTAAGGAAACTGTGGTAAGTCTAAAAAAAAAGAAGCTTGAAACAAAAATATTTTGGCCTCATTTCTGAATTCTACACTTAAGAATTTTAAATATTCCCTTACAAACAATATAACTTGCTGGGAATAAAGTTTGCAAAAAAGAGCAAGTAATTTCATACAAATCCAACATTACAGATCCTTTTCAAATTAAATCAGATAGTACTTCTAGTATACATACGTAGGTTTTACTAAATAGTCTATCTTCTGATTTTATAAGCCATGTTTATCATTTCTGTATGTGGGTTGTTTAAAAGAAAAAAAAAAATCCCAGAATCAAAAAGCACTTTCAAAGAGAATGTTGCTTCCAATTCAGTGAAAGGGAAAACCAGACATCAGAGAATCCATCCTGTTTTGGCAGGTGAAATTGGGACATGCATTACGTCACTGCTCTGGTAAAAACATGTTCATTACAGAACCAGGAACAAAACTTGAAACTCTGAACAGTCTGCTTTCCTAATGGCCAGGGGTTCAGGCTGGGATACTGCAGGAATTGTGGTTTTAGTTTGTAGTTGTAGCACTTTATTTTTTTTTAACATCAGGACATTTATGTTTTTTCAATTCAACACTGAAATACTCTAATCCACTAATTTTCAACGTATTAGTAAAACAAAACTTGCAAAAAAAAAAATTAAGTTCACGTTAACCCTGGAAGATTAAAATATGTTTTTGATAGAAACAAGCAGCACTACTATGGGTACTTAATTGCAAAGCCATTTTCAATTACTCAAGACTGCCAGAATAAGAACAGAGAAAAAAATGGGCAAACCATTATTTTCTGAACACTAAAATCTATTGCTCATTGTCCTTTAAGAAAAAGGCTTTGCTTACTGCCACGTAACCTAATAAACTGTTCTACCTTAGAAAGGTTTATTGAGATAACCAAGAAAATAAGCCAAGAAATCACCAACACAAAAAATAAACCCCGACTTTAATTATTAAACAGCAACTGGTCAAGAGAAGTAAACAGAAAATAACAAGTCTCCAACAGCCAGAAATGTACCAAAATACCATTCCAATCTTCAGACACAAGCACACTCTTAATTCTACTTGCAAAGACAGTAAATTCAAATGAAAATTTTCTCAGACAAGTACATTGCCGATTTACTACTATGTGAAAAAGTCCATTTCTGTCATTTATTTTCACAATACAGGACTCATCCTCCCACTTTTGTCTACAGGCATGTTTTATACACAGGCAGAGAAGAAACTTTTAAACTGAGAATACAATCAGATTAAAAACACACTGGTAATAGAAATTACTTCATTGAGAGGAGGCACTAAGTATCAGGATCGTACCTTCCCTTTCACATGCTAACAATTCAACAGCAAATATATGGCATCAGTTTAAAAAGGTACACCAATGCAGATATTCAACACACAAGCTTATAAATTCCAGCTGGTTTATAAAAACACACAAGTAGCAGTCTCCAATCTCCACCAGTAAGCAAACGGCTCGTGATGACCAAGGTACTATTGCTATAAGCCACAGATATTTTTTTCTAGTTGAGATCCTCATTCAAAGGTCTTGCAGGCACACCGCAAATAAGTTATCAATTGGATACCAGCGATTATAACATTACCACACTGATTCTCTCCTAAATCTCTCTGAACTTCTGTTTTCAACAGACAGCCACCTAGTAAGCAACAACACTCAGATCTCCTTTCTACATACTATTACTTGTTTACCCCTAAGGATCAAGGCTTTTACGTTAAACAGGGAAATGGGGACATCACTGCACTGAAGGTTGGACTTCAAGAGCCATTTTAGTTTTTACAGAAAACAGTAGTTCACTTTGACTTTCTGCTCTACTTCGCTTCCATTTTCAAGCAAATATTAATGTAGAAAAATGATGGGTTATACAGATGTACGTAAGTACTTCAACATCCTTCCCCCATCTTCCAGGCTACTCTGGAAGGCAGCTGTTCTTTGGATGCCCTTAACTATACTAAACAGACATCAATTCAGGAATCTCCAAACACCATTACTCATCACGGCATTTCTACCCAAGATATTTTATCCAAAGTGATGATTTGCCTTTTATATAACATAACTGCAAGTGAAACGTGGCCTCATTTTTTATGGTCTATGCCATAGGCAGTCAGGCTGTTGAGACACTTCTGCCCCAGCAAATTGTGGGAGTTACATGCTTAAAAATCAACAGGTACTACTACATGGTTCTCGCTGCTGTCTCTACAAGTCCAATAGTTCTTTTGTTTCTTAAAAGTCACTCCCCCCCATCTATCAATGATGTAGCTCACTGTCTGAGGAGTACCAATGCCATCACTGATTCATCATCACATATTTCAACAGCTGGAAGAGCTGGACGCCTCTCTGTCTATACCAAGGAAAGCGTACCCCAATTCTCAACATGCACATCACTTTTATTAAAACGTGCCACGTGTCAAAAGACGCCAACAGAATAATTACACACCGCACTGCAATACACTTCCAGCTCTCCTAATCTCCTTAGTACGCACGAACAAACGGAAAAACACTTTGCATCCAAATAACATGTTTGAAGTCAAGAGCATAGAGTGGGAACAGCACGCTGGAGCGGCATCAGAAATACAAACTGTCCTGCTGCTTTCAAGAGCTGGCCACTGCTGATTACTCAAATGTAAAATAAGAAAAATACATCTCTTGCCACTGCACTATCAGACAGCAGGTGCAACCACACCACCTTCCCTTCCTTCTTCAACAGTCGAAAACAATTTAAAGTTTTCTTTACTATTTCAAAATGGAAATTTTGCAGCTTCTTAACAATTTGAAAACAGAAAGCTAGAAACTTTACTGAATACTTCAGCTACCTGCTCACGAGACATTTACCAGGAATGCTCCTCACGCTGCTCTGACTCCAAATATACTTGAAGATACTACTCTACTCTTCATCTGTCCTAAATGTCTTACACACAAATTCTCTCCCTCACCCCACTCTTCTCCACAGTACCACTGCACCATCACAAAGAAATCTCCGATTTATGTGACCTGTCTCAGGAAGGACACTTCCAGAGAGGAAACCAATTCTGAAATGAATTTCTCCAAGCCCGCTCTCACCCAGCTTGGCAAACCCTTGATCTGCAGCAAGCTTCAGGGCGCACGAACTGACAAAACTTTGGAAGACTGCATATTACGAACTATTTGGAAGACGACAGTTGTCTCACAACGTGAGGCTGGCAACGTTACAGAGCTTTGCCACGCCAGCTGACACCTCTGAGGCAGAATTTTCAAAAAAAAAAAAAAAAAGAAAAGCAGCCCAGGGGATGGAACACCGTCTCCCCAACGGCCTCTGCCCTCCTCCCTCGCCCCTGCCGGCCCTCCCTGGCCCCTCTCTCCTCAAGGCTTTCCCGCCTCCGGCTCCCTCAGGGAGCAGGTCTCTCACTCACTCCTCGCACCTGCCGCCGCTGCCCGCACGCCCACCCTACGGCCACGGCTGCCACCTTCCCCCGGGTTCCCCCCTCCCCGGGGCGGCTCCACCTCCCCGAAGGAGGCTCCTCCGCAGGCCGGGCCGCCGCCGCGGTCCCCTCCTCCCGCGCCGGGCCCCCTCCCAGCCGCGCCCCCGGCGCCGCGCCGCTGGCTCTGCCCACCGCCCCCACGGCCCGTCCCGCCCTCCGGCGCGGCGGCGCCCGCGGGCAGCACCACGAACCCCGCCGCCTCCCCTCTCACCTGCGCCGCTGCCGCCGCCTGCGGCCCGGCTGGGAGAGGAGCGGAGCGGCCTCAGCTCCGGCACCATCCGGGCGCCATTTTGTCTCCAGCCTCGGAAGTGACGTT
This sequence comes from Pterocles orientalis, assembly GCA_011057875.1. Lineage (NCBI taxonomy): Eukaryota > Metazoa > Chordata > Aves > Pterocliformes > Pteroclidae > Pterocles > Pterocles orientalis. The sequence goes on from WKFP01014087.1 coordinate 223,428, forward strand.
TGGGGGGAGGCCAGCGGGCAGGTCCCCCCGCCGCGGGACCCCCTCCGGAGCGGGGTCTCCCCCCGCCCGCCCGCCGCTTCCCCACCCCCGTGTCACCTCCCGTTATTTCCCCGTGAGCGCCTCACCTCATCCCACCTGCTGGAGCCGGCGTCCGCACCGCGGCCTCCAGCCACCACCCTCATCCCAGACAATGAGCTGAGGAGAAGAGCAGGTTCTCTTTCCCTATTTCTTTTTTTTTTTTTCTGTTTTTCTTCTTTTCGTAGTAATTCAGCTCCGCAAGGGAGGTGGTTTTCTCATCTCTGACTGAAAACGGGAAAAAAAACCCCAGTGAAGTGTCTGAGGGGAGCTGGTTTGAGGCGGCGGCGTGCGGAGCGCGGGAGCTCTGACAGGATGAGGAGACCATCGCGCTGCTCGCGCCCTGGGCTGTTCTCCCGGTGATTCCTGAGAGGAAAAAACCCCACAGTCAGCTCCTGGGAGATGATTGTTTGTATCGCAGGGTGTGACAGTGTCTCCCTTCCTTTAATTTGAAGAGCACAATAATTTTTTCTCTCAGGTGAATTTTTTATTCATGACACTGTCAAAGATGCGCAGTTCTCCTGGGCTAGGACTGGTTTTTAATGGAAATGTTATGAATTTGCCAGTATTCCAGAGGAAACTTCCCTGACTTAAACCCATCGGAGATGGGAGGCATTAATACAGTTAGAGATTAGAGATCTAAAGTTCAGAAATACTTCACATTCTCTGTTTTGTTTTCACATTCATTGTGCACGTACAACAAGGAGCAATATTAAATCTGTCGATGAGCCTGGACACACCAAGTCCTTGTATGGTACCAGCAGAGAGGAGTCCCATGGAAAGTTTCCTTAGCAAGGAACCAACCAAATCACCTGGCTGCACACTCCTGTCAAACTGAAACTTTTTAAAACAATGCACCCGGTTTCCAACAAACACAGACGCAAAGATAACCTCTCAAGCGTAAGGAAAACGCACACTCTGAAGCCAGAGAATCTGAATGCCTCTGTGGCAATGCTTAACTTTGCCAAGCAACACCAGACTGAAAGGTAACAGGGCACAGTGATCTTCCCACCTGGAACACTCAGGTTACACTTATATTTTTAAGTATTGCTTACGTATACCAAAGTTAGTTTTGAAATCTGTACTTTTAGTAGCAACAAATCCTCATAAAAATACACTTAAACTATTTTATTAGGCTAAATTAGTTGAATTCTAATTTAGCTGTATTAACATTTAATTTTAGAAGTAAACTAGACTAATTACACCTGTGTAAGTTTTGGGGTTATTTTGACAAAACCAAGGTTCCTATTTGACATGTTAGAGCCTTGTACCTGTAACAGAGAAAGCAAAAACATAGAACAAAACGCATACCCTGTCAGCTAGAGTATGAACCTTTTTACCTTCAAGACTAGGTGTAAGGTTTCCCAAAAGTATCACAAATAATACAAATTAAAACTTTCTTCTACTTAACATATTTATAGCTCTAAAAAAAGTTTTCAAAAGAGCTCAAAGCACACCCTTTTAAAAAATAAATTAGCTTATTACTTTTTTCTTTTTTTTTTTAATTTTAGAGGTATTGAGATTACAAATGAGGCAGGAAAGGTATCAACAAACTCACTCAAAAACTTACAGTGCTAACCACAAAACACTGACATTTAAAACACCGACATTTTAAACACCTCTTTTGAACTTAGTCATTTTATTTTGGCTTTATAACTTAATTACTACAGTATTATTGTTTACTCACTCATTTGAGGCTGAAACAAGTAAAGGCTTTTCAATCAAGTACTCATACTACTTCTCTATTCCTTCCTAGTCAAGACTGTAATGGCTTTTGAGAGGCTTAATTTGAAGACTCACCTTGCTGCTGATTGGAGGATGTTCCTTTAAAAGTCATGGTGGAAGACTATAGTAGCTTTGAGCTGAGGGCTAAAGTATGAAGGTGAGTTTATTTTCAGGGAGGTTGGTTGGGTTTTGGTTTTTGTTTTTTTTTTGTGGGGTTTGTGTTTTTTTGGTTTTTTTTTTGTTTTGCTTGTTTTCTTATAGACTTCTGCTTGGTTTTAGATTTTTGTAGTGATAGAGTAGGAAAGTACTAAGAACTACTAAGTTATTTAGGTAACATGCTTGAAATCATCTTGAGAAAGAGAGTCAGAACTCAAGCACTGCTTCTTTTACTTCTTTCTGGTTTAGGGGATCCCTTCTAACTTAATCTCAGGGTCCTTCCTTATTTTTGTCTGCTTTCAACAGCCTGGATCATCTCTGTACCAGTGTCAGGCTTTGTTATAAAAATCTGTTTTTTCACAACTTAAAGCAGTGTCTAAGCTTACATATCTCGTTTCATGCTACCCACAAATGTCTCATGGTTTGCTTGTCATTCTTGCCTGAGTTTGTTGCTTGCCTGTTATACCATATGTAAGTTCCTCACCTGCTGGCCAACAAATGCTGGTTCCTTTGTGGGGCCACTTTATGGAACTGAGAATATGGTCATACCTAGTTAGTCTGAGATATTTGGCTTCTATATGCATGCTTAAAGGGGCCTTCCCACGATTCCAATGTGACTGACTTTAGCAAAAAATTAAACAGGATATCCAATGGGACAGGGTAATTGTGTCAAGTCAGTAAAGTCAGCTCACTACCTTTTGATCACAGGCTGTGGAACCTAAGACTTTATTTTCTCTATTTTACAGAACAAATTACTTCTGTTGAATGCTGAATAGATTCTTCTCTTGAACATTGCCTTCTCCAGAATTTGACAGCTGCTGAGGCCTTCAAGTCCCTTGGGTAAGTTATGTAGGACTTAGTAGCCACTACCTGAGTACTGCTCCTGCTCACTGGCTAAAATTCATCTGTGTCAATTATACCAACAGTGACACAAGGAAAAAGATACATTTAAATTTAACTAAATTTAAATGAACTTTATCAACAGAGATTGGATGGTATCCATTGCAAACTAGAGGAGTTTTAGGACTGTCTCTGTAAATTGATGCAAATACTATAGGATTGGATCCAGAAAATGGATGGCCATGAATTTCTTAGCTGAATTAATCACTTAAATATTTCTTTCATTTAAATAGCTTATGTTGAAAGAAGATGTTGGCAATACTTTGTGGAAGTGAAAGCATGGGAAGCATACTGTTTAACTCTTGTTTTGGCTACTTACTACTTGTGTAGTGACAAGCTGGCTCTGAGGATGAAGTAGCACTGACTATAGAGAAAGTATCTGCTTGTTCATACTACTGCTTCTTCTAACTTGGAGCAACTGGATCAATTAAAAATACTGGAGGTGCTGTATAGGTGGTGTAGGCATACCTGTGCAACCAGTATGTAACTTTGGTTTTGTTGGAAGGATTTTTAAAATCATACTTGATGGCTAGGAGGCAATATATAACAATCTGGAGCTTTTCTATTGTGGATATGTTTGTCTTGTAAAAATGCCTTCAGTAATTCTCACCACTAGCTGGTGCTAGGATACAATTTACTCAGTGTGCAGTCATGTGTCTGCATTACTGACCTGCAGTGAGGAGTCTTTCAATTTAGTATTCTGCTTGTGTTTTTCTTTATACATTGCTTCTTGTTAGATGTATCAAATCTTAAGTCATTCCTAAGGTTCTTGCACAGTTTCCTCCATGAAATGCAAGCATGTTTTACCTTCTCAAATATTTCTATTACTTTCCACTCAGTTAATCAAGCATGCTTATTGTGGAAATAAGCTTAATTATTAGTCATGACAAAATGAGCTAGAAAAATCCATCAGGAAAACTGTTTTCAAGGAGTAACTTCATAATTACGAGTTAAACATTTCTTAAGTTCAGCACTTCTAGGTTTAAATGAACAGATAGCAGGGTTTCCCTCCCTGGGAGTTGTGGTTAATAGCAATGTACGTTTTCATAATCTCAATGTTTTGTCTCTTACAGTGAGACAGATCTTAGTGGCAGGACAGTTTCTTCAGGCTAAGTCCAGCTCTGGATCACAGAGGTAACTTTATGCAGCAACTTATACTATGTAAATTCTTTCACTACTAATAATGCAAAGGCTGCGTGTTAAAAAAATAAACTGGCTTTTGGGTCAAAATCTCTTGTACCACCAATTTCTAAAGCTATGTCTGAGTTGTGCAAAGAGGACTTCTCTTAATTCTCTTTGTGTAAACAGTTTGTATGGGTGTAGGCAGGAAAACATTGAGAGTTCTGCAAATGGCTGTCCCTCATTTCTCAGCAAATTGCATCAGTGCTAAGCGCCCAGGAGAGGACATTTCTAGCTAGCATGTGTTGTGCTGGGCTCTGTTATTACTGCTTCTTTAACTCCTGTGGTTTTTTGCAAAAGGGTAGATAGGAAATGAGGAGGAGCTGACATTAGCATCTCTTTTCCCTTGAGTACACCTGCTGAACCTGCTAATTCCCTCCCTGTTTCCTGCATAGGATGAATCAAAAATGTCATGAGGCAAAATATCCACAGGACTCTAAAGGAATGTGTTTTTTGAGGATAACATGGTTGATAAAAGCAGGAAATGGAGTTGCTTCACACCTCAAATGAGACATACAGTACTAATTTCCTGAGACAAACATCAGTACATTTAAAGTTGCCTTGTTGGAAAATGTTTAGTCATTCCAGAGTGAAGAAGGATGCAACGAACGCAAGTTTAGTTGAATAAATAACTATCAGATGTGGCTTAATATCTGAAATAGCCCCCACAGGTCGACAAGTCCATTGTTTCATTTTAGCTCAATCTGGAAATGTGAATGAAAATTAAATTTGTAGTGAAGACAATGTTTTGCAGTTCTCTACTCTGTCTGCTCCTTCCATTTTCTCCTTTTTTGTGGATGGCACTGTTTGGTTTTGAATTTTCAAAATCAATCATCCTTGCCAACTGCTTTCTGGAAACAGAATACAACCTTGAAAATGCAAGGAATGTGCAGCACTCCTTGCTTGCTAAGACAGTTGCCAATTTAGCGTTTACTGGAGTCTGAAAATCTGACTTCTCCAGCCTGGAAGAGCCTAACAAGCTCCATGATTGAATGGGGATCTTTGTGTTGCAGTCCAACTGTTTGTTGCAGAGCAGGAGGAGCTGCGGGTTTGGTCTGATGCCTAAATCCACAAGGTCTGGACAAAGACACATGGCTAGTGTGATGCAGGTTTATTTATACGTAAATGCCTCCATGCTGCAGCTGTGAAAAAAGTACAAAGCACTAATTCAAACTCCTCATTATGGCACCTCGTGTCAAGTTACATATCCACTATTCCCTTCTACAACCATCAGTAGCTGTCTAACAAAACTAGATGCTGAGAACTTCAATATGATTGATGCTTCAGGTTAAAAAAGCTGTCTGGAAAAGCATGCATATGGTTAATCTGATACTTCATCTAGTTAAAGGTGAGTACAGTTATAACGATGTCTTCAGGCATGGTGTAGGCCAGTTATGACTTAAGCTTTAAATTGCAGTGGTTCTGTAGTATCTATGCTACAAGACTTCAGATGGTGGAAATTATTCTTACATGGAATGGTTTTTCATCTAAACCAATCAGAGCATAATTCTGACCTGAGGCTTCTTGGTAGATTCAGTAAGTTGCTTTTTTCCCTTGTGTCCTCTGTTGCCATCTTATTTTAAGGAATATTAATGAACATGTTGTAAACCACAATGGAATATCATTTCATTTGAACTAATGTGAAGCTGTAACAGGACTGGTGTTTAAATATTCCTGGGCTGGTGGCTCTTCCCTTACCTGTGGTTATAATCCTTGACAAATTGCTTAATCTGTGTATTATACTCTCCTGAACTGGAGGTAGTACTTCCCATCCTCATGTGAATGATACATCAGTGCTTTTGAGTTTGAGAACTTTACAGAAAGTGTTCATGTGCTGTTTGGACTTAACCACATATTATTTCATTAAAAATTAAGATACTTGCAATAGCATACTGCAGGTGCTCTTAAAATAGTCAGTAATTACATTAAAAGCAATTGCTGCATGTCTTAATGGGTGTTTAACTATAAATTAACGCATTTTTAAATTGGTTGGAGTAACTTGAGATATTCATAATCCTTCTGGTTCATATTTAAGTATTGCTAGTTTTATTGAATTCATTCATCTGACACTTTGTGTAGTGAAAACATGCCTTAGATGAGCTGTTGTGAGCATTGCTGTACTGATGCCTAGAAGCATTATAAATATTGATGCATCAAGTCATTACTTTCATAGTATGCTACTGCTGTATATCTTCCTCACAGACATAAACACAAGGGGACAACTATGTTTATGATATTTTTTAGTGACATCTGGCATTCTCACAGGAAGCCTGGTGCCTGCTTGTCTGTAAGGGAGAGCCACATTTGTGATTCAAAGCCAAGCTGCTAGAGGGAACATTACTGTTACTAACTATAAAAGAATTAATGTGGTCAGGAATAAGGACTTTAAGTGTTGATATATTGAATGTTGTTCCCTGTGAGTAAAAATCAAACCTGGCCAGCTGGTGAAAGTACAGAGCTGTTGTTTCCTGATGTGTTCTCATTCATAGGAAGTCTCCTGACCTTGGGCCTTGGTTCTGTGATGGTGTATACTGATCATTCATTTCAGAAGTATTTGCCCTAGGACAATGTGCTGTTTGACTTGTTGCAAAGCAGAGAAGAAATCCCTTCTACATAAATTCCACTGAAAAACATGTAGCTTGTGTTAAAACTACCTTTGAAATCCTGAACTAGTGATGGGAAGCTACACAATAGAACTCAATGAAAGCTCAGTTGCAGAATGCTGCCGTAGTTTGCATACAGAATATAGACCTTCACATGTATTTTTAGTCTATTTCTAGAACGTTTAGATCATGAGGTTACAAAAGGGAATTAAATTAAGAATTCTTCAGTAGCATATAAAAACATAACAAATATGACAAAGCTTTTCATGAAGAAGCCGTTGTTTCTTGAGCTTTGCTTGAAGCAGAATGGAATGTTCTACATGAGATTTCTACGCAGCAAGCTGGTATGAATCATCAGAATATAAAATGTATCAGTGCAGCAGCAGTTGCTGTTTCTTCATGTTGACAGAATAATGGAGGTCTTCTGATTCTTCAGAGCCTTTGCTTTTTTTAGTCACATACTGAGTATCTTGTACTCCAGCTGATAATCAGAAGGAAATAATGTCTTCCCATTTTTGCAGGTTCAGATCTAGTAGAGCACAATATTTAACACTGAGTCTCCAGTGCTGGAAGCCCCTCAGTGTTTCAGTGGAGCATGGGTTGTTTGGTTAGGGGTTGATTTACCTAAGGCTAGTAAAACTTTTCTTAAAGTAAAGGGCATAATATAAAGGCACAGTTAAGACCAGAAAACTTAGATAGTTGGTAATGAAGCTCAAATGGCTCTTAGTGAGAGATTCTGGAGTAGGAGCAAAGCACAGTTTGCTTGAGCAGAATGCAGGCTGTTCAGCTGGTGTTCTGTACATGATCCAGGAAAACTCAGAACTTCCCCAGGAGGTTCTCTGCTCCATTGCCATGCATTTTTCAAATGGGGTCTTGTCACTTCTGGCTTAACAAATATTCGGAACTGGCATAAGAATGATTTTCTTATTTCATGGTATTTGTAAGTTAGTAGCAGCTGAGCTGGTGCAGGAGAAACCAGTGACATCTGTGCTATTCCCTACAATGGTTGAATAATTCATAATTCCATATGGACTGCATTTGGTCAGACATCAAGTGCATTTTATGGGGTAGTTTCCAGTGCAGACAAATTGTTAAATCTAGAGTAACAGAAATCACTCTCCTCTGACACTGCCACAGTAAGAATAAAACACCACACAAAAAAGCACCCATGTCTGGAAGTCACAGCCTTTGGATCTAGGCTGCAGGTCTTGTCAGCATAGACCAGTCTGAAGATACAGTTTACTATCCATTCAGTCATCACAGACTGAAGGAGTCTACGAACTGCCCTAAAAAGACTTATAAATTATTTTCTTATGTTTAGTTTTGATGATAGTTTCATTTATCAGTGTCAAACAAGCCAATGGTAGACACTGCACTGACAAGACAAGTGGCAGAATAATTCAGGGAAGCTTAAAACATTTTATAAGGTTTTTAAAGAAAATAAAGAACAATTATTGTAAAATAAGACCATTTACATTATAATTTTTATTTCCAAAGCTCAGATTGATATCATAGTTCATGACACATGAAAGAAACAGAAAAGCATATCTAGATAAGTTGACATGTTTAACTGTTATTGACCACATGGATTATCATTACTTTTACACCAAACGTGATGCATCTTGACATAGAAAGCCTTTGAACTCTGTGCCTTTGCGTACTGCTGCAGTAAATGTCACAGAAGCTGTACGGTTCAAAGATGTTATACCTCATAATATATTCTGATCTAGTGTTGCACATGTTATCAACAAGCCAACTGTACAGTTAGAAAATGAGACAGTTACAAAGAAATGTATACACTAATTCAAAAGCTTCTACATGTCAGCTCTAAAGTGTGCTGAGTTACTGGTTAAAGCTACCCATCAAAACTGGGTATTTTCCAAGCACCCTTTGACTCAGGATGTCTATTTCTATCCCTGCCTGTCTCTGCAGCAAGAGAAGACAGGAAATTCCTGGTACAAAAGTCAGATGAGCAAGCTTTCAGCTAGTAGGTCAGTTCCAGCTGGGCCTACCATATTTTGCCACATAATAACATACGTATTGCGAGCAGAAAATCTGTATCAATAGTGGAAAGAATTTAGCTTCTAATATTTTCTAAAATTGTAAATAATTGATTCTCTCTGAAGTTAATTCTTCCTTTTTGATACATCATTTGGTAGATAAACATTCCACAAGCATTTAACCAGCCGAAAAGGCTTAAAAGATTCTGGATGTGTTTTTTTTTAAAGAAATGCATAAAATATAATGTGAAGTAATCTTTGGTAGCATTTAAAAATCAAGCTAGCATATATTACCTGCAAATCACATCTCAGATGTAAATCTTATTGTTGCTGTTTTTTTCTTACTTGCATAATCTTTTTCTTTCTTCTAGTAAGCTCCTGGTTAGTAAAAAATCCTATGAAATATTCCATACTCCATAGTCTGGGGGGGTGGGAAGGGTAGGGATAGAAGGGGGAAGAGAAGTCCCTGGAGTTGTGTGGGATCCCCATAGATCTGGAATTCTTCAACCATATCTTCCATGGATCATCTTCTCACACCAATACAGGAATAGTCTTTCGTTCTTACAAAATAAGAAGCACTTGTATTTTCTGGTGTAGAATGGCATGGTTGCACATTTCAACTATTTTCAGGGCCTGTAAAACAAAAAACCACACATTTTATTGTTCATAGTTACCCCAATGTGTTAGTTACATGGTCTTTTTTCCTCTCCTTCTCCTTCCAGTTCATATTTTGCTTTCTCCTAATGCTGGGTGAATAGTATTTGTTAAATGTAGTGTGGTTTTCTTACTACCTGGGAGTTTCTAAAGCACTTTGGATTTGCGTGGCACCAGTGAATCTTCTTGGTACCAAAAGAGGATGCACAAATATCCGGAGTAAGACGATAAGTGACTTGTCAGGGTTCAGACATGATCAGCACTTCAGGAGTTGGTCCTGTCATACCATGTGGTGAATTTTACCCCTGTGCAGTACAGTAATACAAACCCCATGCACCTGATGAATATTATAACAGCACGCATGCAGTATCTGAAGCACATGAAGGGGCTTGAATCACCCACATCACATTGGCAGCCCTTGCTGATTCAACAGGCACTGTATATCATGAAAATAAGTAATTTTGTCAAAACAGAAGCATTAGAAATTTCCAAAGCAATCCCTGTGACCTTGCTCAGAGGATGATGCTTGTTTGAAAAGCCTGATTAGCAATTTACTTACGAGTACCTGCCTGACATCTTCCTTACAACAGCAATTATTATTCCTGCAAGGATTCCAACTCCAACTATGATTCCAATAATTATTCCCACCAGTGCAATTGTTTCCAGACCACCTGCAAGAGGAAATTGAGAATGTTAGCATGCTTCTCATGGAGACCAAGGTGCTGCTGATAGAACTGACATGGTTCTGTTGCATCCCACTCCCTAGGGAAAATGTCCTTATCTTGTGAACTCTGAGGTAGGTTTGGCAAGATCAGCAGGCTTATTTGTAGCCTCCAGGTCTGCACCTTTGGGCTGGAGGGCTCCACATAGATGTGGCTACAGGGACAGTAATCAGGTGAACCTGAAGAGGCTGATCAGGGAGCAGGTTGTGGCTCCTCAAACATTCATTTAAGAACAGCATAGGCACAGCTAGTGGCTTCTAGAATGGTACTGCCCAGCAGTGACATTCTCCCTTGTCTTTATAAGCAATTCTTCTGTTTAATACCTTTTTCTGTTTTTTCTGGTTCCCTGCTCAGTCCACCTGTAAAGCCAGAAAGAAAACAATTACTTAATTACTCTTTGTACAGATTTTTGGATCCCAATTTATAATGCTATATCGAAGGAAAACTTTTATCAGCTGTATTACAATGGTTTGAGAGCGGTGTGTTAAGGTTGTTCTTTTGATAGGAAGTGAGCAAATGAAAAGCTTGAGAGAAAGATTGCAAAGAGCTGGGAAAGGAGACAAAAGCATGTACAGATTTTGAATAAATGTATCTGATCTATTGAAGGATATGAAATGGCTGTAGAACATGGAAGCTTCAAAAAGATGCTAGCCAAAGAAAGAAGTGTTTACTCATAGCTGTTGTCTAGAAGTAATTGATTTAGGCTGCTTAGGGGAGAAGTAGTAAATAATATACATTTTAGAAATCTTGCTTTTCCCTTTCAGAAATCAGCAATGCTACCTTTGAGAGCATCTTAAACTTGGTATTTGAATTTTCCAGATGTTGTTTAGTAGATGGCAGTAAACTTTGATGTAAAAATAGAAGTTAAAGTTTTTTTTACCATCAACAGTTTTTGTGTTGGCTTCATAACCAGTGGAATTCTCACTGTCTTCAGCTGGGGCAAATGCACTTTCTGTGGTCATCAGTTCTCCAAACTGCAAAAGATTTGTTACACTGTGTAGTCTTGTGGGCAACTAAAAAAATTTGGGGGGGGAGAAAGATGGAAAATAAAACCTCAGTACATTCAGTCTATATGACATAAGCATTTGAATTTCTTGGTCTGTCAGGTGCCCTGTGGATGCTTTTTTAGATATCACCTGTCATCTTGTGTACAGTGACAAAAAAAACCCTGTGTAAGGTGATTTGTCTTCCCAGCTAGAGGCTTTCTAGGTTGGATGACCTCTCAGTAGGATTGAGAAAGGTGTCGGAGAGGACTGCAGAATATAGCCAACCTGCCTTTTTTCATTGGTCTTTTTTTTACACTAGTTTCAGTTTGGCTTCACAGAAGCTAATGGAGAGATATTGGATTAGAAGAGGCAAATGGCAGTGAATAAGAAGGTTAAATGCTTTTTGCAGCACAGAACTGCCAAAAACATTTTCAACTTTGTCACCTTCAAACTTGTTGCTTGTGAAGCAGAAACATTTGTGTTAGACCTTTTTATGTTAGAATTCAGGCTTTTTATTTATAATTTATTCAAAATCTAAGCCACAAGACAATACAGGAATATGAAATCAGGGTAACCTAAAGGAACAAATAGAATTATACTCACCAGGGTTGGAAATTCTACAAATTCTGTGTCATTTCTGTCTCTGAAATCAATTGTTGCACTTTCTTCTCCTTCTAGAACTGAGCTTGCTGAATAAAATTTTAGAAAATTAGTTAGGATTTTACTTGGTAGTCAAATGTTTTCTGCTTATAAAGTAATGTCTTTAAACTACAATATTGGGACTATGCTATGCAAATGTTAAGTGTAAAGAAAGAAATAGCCATAGAGCTGAACATCAATTGTGTATGGATCAGTTTACCTTGTACTACCAGTCAAAACTGAAAAAACATCTTTTATTTACTAGTTGCAAAATAAGCACAGATGGAGAAAACTAATTACCAGAGGAAAAACCCCAAGTAGAAAGTGAAATAAGTTTTGCGTGTTAACAACAAGCCGCTTATTTGGAGAGCTGCTTATACTCCTGGCATGACAGTAGCTTTCAGTTAAAGAATTACCTGAGAGTGGAGGCAGGAAAGGAAACTGTCACAGAACACGTGTAGAGAATTGGTGAATGTCACAAAGAAACAAGAAGTAATTATTCTTTGTGTGATAATGTTATTGCAGATTCTTGGCAATGAACAACATGTAGAAAATCTATTCCAGTGCATTTGCCCTCTGTGTACAGTGATTGGCAAAAGGAGGTGGCCCAGATTAATCTTGCCTAATTTTAGGTTCTTATTAAGGTGACTAAATAAGGTGTCTGCTTGCCTTGCCCTTATCTTCTTTCATAGTCTGTAGGGAAAGATAAATACTTCTAGAAGTTAATTCAGCTCGCCTGAGATTTGTGTCATCCTTGATAGTGCTGCCTTTCCTTAGCTGTAAAGGGAAACTAGAATAATATGGCTCCCCTGTTAACTTCCTAGAACTCATATTTCAATCTGATTTCTGTCAATGTGAATGTTTGTCCCAGCCCTATCCAATCCACATAATACTGCATTCAAGCCAAGGTCCTGCATTTGCTGGAGAATAGTCCCTGGACTATATTTGCAGGTTTGTTTTTCTGGATAGACACTGGAGGTGGTCTGAGTGGCAGCTGAGCAGACATTATTGAACTATTACCAAAAGAAAGACTGGGAGGTAATCTGTTATCAGTGTACTGCATTTGTAGGAAGGAATATTTGATACTACACAATTCTCATCAGAGAAAGGCACAATAAAGTAAAAAAATGAAATTAATAGTAGCTATTGGACTTGAAACTTCTATCTCTGTACCCAGTACAAGGTTTATATACCACTGACATCAAAGAGAATGTAAATGGGATGTAAGGGTGTGTGTGCTTTAGTCATCTGTTAGTGTCCTCTGATGTGGGCCAAAAGTAGCAGAGCCATAGGGTTAAGTACTGCTTCTGCATATGTTCTTAATAGTATCTTAGAGGAGGCTGTAAATAAAAACAGCGCCTTGCAGTGCTACGATTGCCTCCAGCTAGTGCTGTGGCCTCTTCTGTTTGCAGCTCTATGCTGCTGCAGATGTGAATTAATCATTGCATCTCTTTCTGCCAGAGTTCCAGCTGGGTGCATTTCAGTTCAAAGTCCCCAGCTGCTGTCAGGCTGCAACTTCTCACACCAGGAGAAAATGTGATGTCTTTAAAAGTTTAATACTGCTTTGAAAACATCCCATGGTTAAGCATCCCATGACCCACTTATAGGAAGATGATCTCACTGCTCATTGTTATGCATGGAGTGACAGTTTACTAGAAAAACCTCTTAGGGTTGCTTTCAAAGCACAGTGGTTGTGTTGGAAAGGAGAGTGAGTTGTAAAACTGTTGTTCATTAGCATTTCTTTCAGGTATCTCCAAAACCAACAAAGATACTTTTGAAGATGAAAAATGTTGTAGGATCTTGTTTCTTTCCTGGCAGTCTGAATAAACCCAGACACTAGTGGGCAAAGGCAGTTGTAAGCCTGTATTTTAGCTTAGTCCTTGGAATAGGAATCCCTCAAAATAGAATTAATTTCTATCTCTGCTCTAAGAGACCAGTGGGTAAAAATAGTGACCTTAAAGGATTCCCTCTAGCAAGACCTGAATGATCTGTATTGCTTATTGTTCCTCTGCTCCTATGTAAAAAAGCAGCTTCAGTTACTTATAACAGCCTAAAAAAATAACTAGCAGGTTAACTGTCAAACGAAAGCTTTGATCTTAAAGTTTATTTTTATCTGTATCTTATATTGTATCCTATCCAGCTGTGCTTTGTGCAATGCTTCTCTAGAACAGCAAGGGAAAGAATTTAGTGGGACAGGTCACTTGGGAGATATCACTCTTCTGTTTGAGATATTACTGAGCTAACTCTCTGGAGCTGACTGATGTTTTTCAGTGTCTGCTTCCTGAACTGTTACAGAGCGAGTGGTGTTGTTTCAAGGACTCTGTATGTACATGTGTGTTAGCCATCCTGTTTTGACTGTATTTTACTGAGCATTTATGTCCTGATATGGGAATTCCCTTTCTGAGGAGGAATTCTTCACTCACAGACCTTAACTTGATTGTGAGCAAAGTGAGTCTTAAAGTCAGTATCTCATTACTGGAATCTTGCTCAGCTGTAGTTCAGTGGAAACTTGTTTATAGTGGTGGAAGTTGAACAAAAAATTGCCATTTGATAAGGTATCTGCCTTTTGAATTCCTAATGTCTCAACAGACAATATTTTTGTCTGTTATTTTGATTCATCCTCAATTTAAGTGTATTCCACAGTCAGATCCAAAACCTACCTCATCACCTTTTTTTTTTTCTGAAAGTAGTTTTCCATTTTTCTGCTTAAGCATTTTCAGATATTAAAAAAAAAGTATTTTTTTTTGTGAAATAGTTCAACACTGCCAAATACAGGCTACAAATTTTTGGGGGCTTTGAAAATTTGAAGTTTTGAAGAATATAATATTATGGACTCTGGGGTTTGCCTTTTGGATTTTGAGCCTTTGGACAGTTAAAATTTTCAGACTTTAGAAAGGCAAGGGTATTTCTGAACGAGAACTGAAATTCTCATTTGTACCTGTGTCTCCTGCAAAATTCATGATGTCTGGAGTATCCTTAGCCTGTTTGGGGCCCCAGGATTGACATTTTCTGTTAATTCTTTTTGGAAATAGGAGTAATTTATCATGCCATGATAAAGAAATGTCCTGGCATGTGTTTAAGTGTCTAGACTTTTTGTTGTTCAGGGGAAAGTATGCACAGTCTGTCTAAAGCCTGAAGTGCTACTTGCAGTTTCCTTATACAAAGAGTGACAGCTTTGCTTTATATAATGAAGGAAGCTGGATGACAAAATACCGTGACCTTTAGGAAGTATCTGCCAGTTGAAAAATGGTCATGATGCACATGGAGGGATTTAGTTCAGCCTTATTTAGAGTATGACTGACTTTGTTCAGGTATTCTGTGTAGCTCACGATGACAGTATTTTGCTGAATTGTCAGAAACATTTCCTTTGGTCACCACACCCTACCACAGATGGTTTCTATTGCTGCGGCTGGCTTAGCCAAAGGGATGAAGCCAGAGTTTAAATCTACAGTGCCAAATGGCAAAGAACTGCTCAACTGCTTCCGAAGTAAATCACGTGTCTTCTGAATGTTAAAATATTCTGTATTGCCCATATATAGGATACCAACAGAAAAGCAAAACAAAAAAATATTTTTCCTGGGCAGATATAGAGAAAACTGCTCCTCGAGTGCCTCCTATATGTATATGACCCACACCAAAGTTATGAAACAAAGCCACAAGAGGAAAATGTGGTAACTTACTAAGCTTTCTCTTATGCATAAAAAATTGGCCAGAGAGCTGTGGGCATTAGGAAGATACTACTTAACTCTATTATAGGAAATTATTTTAAAAATCCTTTCAGAACTAGAGATGAGTCTTCTAAGCTTATGCTTTTAATAGTATTGCTGTGTCAATCTGTAATTGCTTGTCTGATAACCTCAGATTTGCTATCCCATAAATGTGGGATAAAACCACTTTCTTACTGATATTTGCTGCCTTATGACCCTATAGCAATTGTTTGCAGTCTTAGTAGCAATTTCTTTTTCTCTGAGCAGTAACAATTTGAGGTAACAAGATTAGATTTGTGATCAGTGTATAAATCTCTTTTGCATCATTTTGTAAGTGGCACCTAAAACTGCAGTGTCACGGTACTGTGGTTATCACTGCATGGCTGACAAGGAGTGAGCGTTGGAGCTAAGAGAAGGAGAAAAGTATAAAACTTTGTATAATGGATCAGCAAACTTTACACGGTGTGCAGCAGAAAGCAGACAGTCTGTGTACAAATACTGGGATATGTAAATGCAGATGAAATTAGTTTATTACTGTATTAGAGGCAATTAATTAATCTTTTCCCTGAATCACTTCCTTCCCAAAACTCTGAGGCTGTAGCCATATGCCCTTTCACAGCAGCCTTGATGGAGGTTGCTAACCCCTTGCATCTGCCAGCAGAACTGTTTGCACAATGACTTCTGAACTCATTTGTTTGAAACATTTATGCTAAGCTCCTAACTGGAAACTGGTTAGGCTTTAATTTTGTTCACACAATGATGGTTGGCTAGCTGCTTTGTATTGCCACACAGCAAGCAAGATCCATTCAAATATGTTTACTCTGACTTCCTTACTAATAACAACCTAGCTAATATTTGGATGGGGTTCATAGTCATAAAAGCATTTTAATATGTTTGGAATTGTCCCCTTTGCAGATTTAGTAGCAGCTCATATACTACTCAGGCACTTGTAAGAGTACGTTTGCCTGAGATGTTGTACACAGCAGTATTGTGTCCTCACAAAGGATTATTCTGGTGCAATTTATGCTGGATGTTATAGTATTTGCAATCAACAAATAAAGATGGAAAAACACAAGGAAGTCATAAAGCAAATGTGAGAATATGCACAGCATCAATGTCTGTTTCCTTTGAGAGTCTTTGGCCAGGCTTCTGAAACAGAGTTGGAAATCAATAGTAAATTTGTGTCTTACTTTTCTCATTTGTTTCTCTTTAGAACATCGCAACATACTTACGCTCCCAATCCTACATCTATTTCTGAAATGTTGTGTAGCAAGTCGTGCACCACACAGCTGTGTGGGCTTTGCTGCGTTATTTCAAGCTGAGGTATGGCATGTCCACACACTAATCGGAGGAGGCCCTTTCAGCGGCTGCCTGTCTGCAGCCTGGATCTGGGATGCAGTGAATAGTAGGACCTGGCAGCATATGGGTTCCATCCTCTAGTCCCTGACCACATCCAGACAAAAAGCAAACAAACCAACAAAACAAACTTGCAACTGAGACAGACCATATGTTAGAGCTGGGCAAACAGTAGTCATTTCTGTGGTGCGCATGCATGTAGGGCTTGCCTCAGATGACACAGAGGAAAGGCTGCGTGCTCTGCTCCGAGCCCAACAGCCTGCATGCTGTGGGCTCTTTCCTTTCCTGGTTTTGTCATTATCTATTAAAATGTTCTTCTGTCTCTCTAGGTTCTCGGTTCCTTATTTTTGCAGCTGATTTACAAGTACTAGATCTGGGCTAAATGGTGCATGGGATCCCTGGAAACCACTGAAATCCAGGAGCTGAAAATCTGGCTTCTCTGTGTCCAGTTTTCATGGTGCAGCCCGAGTTAATGAAAGGTCCACTTGTGAGCTTTTACATAAATGATTGCCTGGGCTTGTAAAGTTATACAGATTCAAAACCTAACCTCTTCAATACAGAGGGGCAAGCCTCTCTGCTTTCTCAGTGAAGAGGAGAAAGCAAACTTTGTGTTCTCTGCTTGTCTTTCACGAAGACACTGCAAAATACAGGCTCACTAATTTGCAGACCTAATGACTGAGATGCAGGAAGATGTTTTCCTCTTTGTCATAATTGAGTTTTGAGTATGAGACATGGAGAGCTAGATTCATATAGTGTTAATGTAGTTTACAAGAGGCATATATGGGGACACATGCAAGTCCACTTATCATTCATGATGCAGCCAAATGCAGGGTTAAAGGTTTTGTTGTGCTTATTTAGTAGAAGAGTGGCTCCTCTTTGGAGTCACATGTGACTTCATTTTGGATGTTCATTTTATTTGCTACCAGCAGTTACAGAATTTGATTTTCAGAAGAGTTTAGAATTGCCTGACTTTAGTTTTGCTATTGAACTGGCAACAGAGTTTGAGTAAATCAAGATAGTTTTGATAAAAATCCTTTACTGTGATTTTGTCAATTCTGCTTTTTACAGTTTTGAGAAACAAACTTTTTAGTCTTTCATTGGTGACTGTAAACTTCAATTTCCTTTCTTATTATACAAACATTTCTTATCAGAATTATCCTGTGTTCTTCAGTCCAAAACAAATGTAAAGTAATGTGACCGAGTATAAACCTGTTTAATTTTGAGGCTTGCATAAGGAGGTATAATCTTGTATTTGCCTCTAGGTAAGATCAGGCACATGGACAGTTGATACAGCTCCAGTGACATGTGGTAACTTGTCTAACAACCATGTTCACTTTTGTTCATGTTATGTGACAGCCGATAGTTATCTTCTCTGCAATGATGCTTGTACCATCAGTAAGGTTTCAAATTAAGAGATGTGTTGCCTCTGTAAAGCATTCATTTGAATGTTTGTGCTGCTTTTAATTGTTTGATTAATGCTGTGCCCAGAAAAATTTTAGGCCAATATACATTTCAACTCATTTGGTCTGATCCTGTGTGCTAAGCTTTTCCTGCGTTTCTATATACTGAACAGGATCACCAAAGGACAAAAATGTATCCACTAATCAGTCAGTCTTCAGGGTTTCAGCCTGATTGTTGATGGATTCCTTTGTCAGGGTTGGGAGAAAATATGCTTAAAAATTCCCCAAAAGCCTTAAGATAAAAACTTTTTTAAATGTAATTTTGGTATCCTACAAACTGCTTAAGGTAATTCTATAAAATTGTGGTGGTTTTGCCTCATTTCTAATGGCTTTGAACTTTGGTACGTTTGGTATTGATGCTTTTTAAGGATAAACTAGCTGGGTGAACTGTAAGTGCTTATCCTGGAGAAAGCCTAAAAGCAATACTTGGGACTTGCCTACTATCTGTTGATTTTAGATTTTCTGTGAAAAGTTGAAGCATAACTTCAAACTTTCAGCCTCAGATTCTGACATACAGAACACCAGGAATTCCCATTAGAAGTTTCAAGCCAACATCCACACACTCTGTATATTGATACAGCTCCTATTTCCAGCAGAATGATACTGTCACCAGGCTGAAATCAGGTCATATGTTTTAGGTAGGGTCCCCAAATCTGAGACAGACAAGTAGCTTTATGCCTCAGAGGACTAGTTAGTTGAGTTCTAGGTTGTTTTCAGAGCACTAGTACTTGGACCATGTTCTCTAGCAACGATAGCTGTATTTCACTGCTACAGGTATACTTTCTGTTTGTGCATGCATCATATGCACAGTGCCTGCTGGCCAATTCATTCATAATGAGTCAAATCCTACCCAGAAAGATGGAATTTGAGCGTGAAGTTCCTGGAATCAAGTGCTAATCAGGATAATTCTGATTTACTGTTAATAGATCAGACTTCAGCTGTAAAAAGACTTAATCACCTGTTTTACCTATATTTTGTGGTTTTCTTACAAAATTCAAAAGAAATGGTTTGCCAAATACACTTTCTGAGTAGATACAGAACACTTCTCAAATCTGTTTTAGGTAACAATTCTTCCTGGCTCAGATTCCCTTACTTCCACGTATTGCTTAAGGCTGAGTCAGTCTGAGCAAAGCCCTGCACAAGGCTCAAACTTTAAGCTGCTCTAAGGCCTCAAAGTACATAAGCTAAACTCTTGAATGGAAGATTTAAAAGTTACTTTCATAGAGAGTTTTACCACCTAAATGACAGTTACAACAAAATTATTGCTTGTGGTCTCCTTTGCCTATGCTACAGTGGAACCGAAGGCATTTCCGAGGGCTGTTGATGTAATGCCTTCCCTGACTGCTTGCACTGTTCTTCCTTCACACAGACACACAAGATTTTTCTAATAGGGCATAACTCAACCCATCTGAAATCTTTTGACGTTTTTCCTGATTACAGCCATAGTAGATGCCCAGCAATAGCTTAAGGATTCAAAAGAAAGTTTTATAAACAGAACAGCAACAATTGCCTATGAGTAAGCACACAAACTGTTAAATTACAGGAAATGAATGGAAATAATTTTAACTAAAGTTTCTTCTTACCTTCTTCAGCGAGTGCTATGAAAGGCACGCTCCCTAGAACGAAGATGAAGAATTGAACTTTAATAAACATCTTTGATCTGCTTAGCAAATAGCTTTCCAATCCTGATACCAGATGAATTCAAATTCAGATAATATTTTCAGAGGCAGGGGAGAATTGAGATCGCAAAGAAATCACTGCAAAAAAATACTTTGGTATTCCAAATATTCCTTTAGCTGTTGCAGCCTAAAGGGGGAAGGTTTTCCCAGATGATAACTATGCAGCTAAAGAAAACTGCGTGGAGTTGGCATTATTTTCTTTAGCCAGGGGGTGGGAGCATGCCTAAGGTGGTCCTCAAAGAAGAGCCAGGCCCGCCCTCTGCACTCTGTTTGGTCAGTAGTAAAATTATGATCTCAGCCCAGGTTTAAAGTTACAGGAGCTGTTGTGGCTTTCAGAAGACTTTTATTTAGCAAAGGGGAAAGTGTTCAAGGAGTTCTCTCCCTTCTGCAAACTGTCCTTAAAAAATATTTAAGGAACAACACTAAAGCCATTTTTCCTGTTATTTCCACTAGTGAACTGATGTTTATTTCATTTCAAAGCGAGCCCCCATGTTTATTTGAGCAAGTGTGGTAGTGAATGTGCATTTAGGGATACTGAAATAGTTCTAGAACAGGTTATTTAATACTGCAGTAAATACTGTCTAAATTTTTCTGCATGTCTAAGTCTCTCAGCTTGTGTCCTCAAGTGACATTCTAGCTGTACTCCAGCATTTATCTCTGCCCACGGGCTTGCTAGCCTCAGTGCTAATATCACCCTACAGAGAGATTTTTCTCTTTTGCATGTAACTATTAGTAGAACAGCTGTACAATGGTCTGTATGAGACTAGTTCACTTTTTTCCCGTGTATGTTTCTGTGCATCAGCATTGTGGCATGTATGCAAGACTGGGTGAACACTTTACCAACTCCTGTAACAGCTACCTGCAAGTAGTGGTTGTTAGGGGCTGGGGCTGAAGCAGGACTTGGGGAACAATGACTTCTATTAATCCTTTTCTGACTTGTCCCTTGTCTTGGGTAAGTAATAGTCTACTGATTTACATCTATTTGGGAATATGGTGAGTTTTAATCAGCGCTCACATGGGAACTAACCATACCAGTGTGCCACACAGCTGAGCAGAGAAAGTGTGTGATCCTCTCCCTCAGTTCCTGCATCTTGAAGTCCTGTGCTGCTGGGACATCAGACTTTGAAGCATAGAAGCAGAAGCATAGATTTGTTTCCTTTCTGCTCATTGTTGTGGAGGAGGTAACTCTGCAGAAGAGTTGGGCAGACTTGTGGGAGAGGTTTTATCTTATTTTAAAACAAAAAAACCCAAAGGTGGCTAGGGTGTTTTGCTCAGTGACTGTGAGTCAGCCTTCATTAAGACCCAACAACATGTTGTGCTCTAAAGAAGCAAAGCAAGTCTAAAGATAAGCAGTGATGCGGTCACATGAAGAGGGCTGCAGAATGGAGAAGGTATTTTTAGAATTTAATTCCATTTTCTTCAAAGGTACTCTGAAGACCTTTTATTTTCATGATTATTTGTATAAACAAATTTGTCTTAGGTTTAGTAATAAGCCTTTCTAAAGCAGGATAGGCTATTTGCCAAATTAAATAATTTCTTCCTTTAAACTGTACTGTATTCCAGGTATAGAACTGGAGATCTTGGGCTTTCAGGAATTGGATATGTCAAAGTTCCAGTGGCTACTTCCACACTTATTTACATTTTATTATTCTTCCCAAGATGGAATAGTTTTTCCTATACCACCCTATTTCTCCTGGTCCAGCCTATTCCTCAAAGAAAAACTCTTTAGATAAATTTATTCAAATATGAAGAATTTAATAAAATCATTTTCTATCACAGTATCAAAGTGCAATAAAGGGAAATAAATTTGCCTCCAGATGCAAAACAAGTTAGTGAAAAAGCTAGGAATGTCTTACTAATTGTCATCTTGGGATGAAATTGTTCCTTAAGGACTACCATGACAGGAACTTGCCTTCTAGGGACGACAGTATGTTGCTGAGAAAGGAGATCAAGGCTGGGAGCCATTGCTGAGCCCTCTAAATTAAAACATCAACAGAATTTTTTCAGAAGAGCCAACGTACCCTTGGGAGAGGGTATGGAGCCAGAGATGAGTGAGCAGTTTTCCTCTGAACTGTACCAAATTAAGGCTTCTTCTAGTGAAACTATACTTCACTGTATTGTAATTCTGTTAAACCAGTAGGTTTTGTGAAAGTAAAGGAGGTATTCTAAGGTTCTGATCTAACAATGTCCATGTTTAATGCAGTGTTATGTGGTCTGTTTGTTTCATACCTATGTGTAAGAGGGTGTCTTTGCTGATGGGCAGTGGACTAGCACATGTGCTCAAATGCTGTAGTGAAATGAAGTTTAGGTCTATGCAGCGATGTTGTAATTTGGTCTTTTCTGTTCTGGGTGTGTTATGACAATTCCCACAAATTGCCAGGATATGAGTGCATGGGTCACCCTTTTTTCTTTTTTTCTTTTTTTTTTTTGCTGGGCAGCTCTGTAGGTTTTTAATCACAGTGGTTTAAGGGAGGAGGTGGAAAGGGTCTAGAGTGTAAGCAGCCCTTATGTTTTCATTTCATAATCTGTTCTTTCTGTCTGACCGTCTCAGTCATTTACACAGCCTTGTGAGAGGCTTAGGCTGTCTCTAGTTCAGTAAGAGCAAGGAATGAAACATAGCTAGGGGAGGAGAAAAATAGTGACTATATCCTGTGAAATGTTATGGCTCAGTGGCAGAAGTAGTGTGGGGTGATACGTTTCCCCTGAATCAGTCAGTGTTGCAATATGAACCCAGGAGCACTGAAGTCAATGGAAAATGAAGAAATACTACGTCAGGAAAAGTGTGACAATGAGCTCTGGGGATAATGTTGATTCAGTTTCTGGGGTTAAAGGGCTGGAGAGAAGGGACTGTTGTTAGAGCTCCAGGTGTTGCGTGAATCTTTTAATTGTACTTAATCTTACATGACAAAAAAAATTACCATCTTCCTGCGGTATCTCAGGAATCGTTACAGCTATCTCTAAAACAGAAGAAGGTATATATATATCAAGGTCTAAACTTTCTAGGGACATATTGACAGAAATTTGACTTCTTTCATGTTTGACTTTTTAGCAACCCTTTGAGGACACCTGTGTCTTCTAGGCCTGATGTTCAGGAGTTCCAAGCATACAGATCTCCTGTAAATGGAGCCTGTGCATGCTTGTCCCTTCTGCAAACTGAGGCTGTAGTGTCTCAAACTGGAGAGAATATAGTTTTGGGTTACATATCAAAAGGAGCTGCCTAAACATCAGTTATGAAAATTGCAACCTATGGATAGAATTTGCTTTCTATTTCCACTTCCAGAAGAATGTTTTGTGGACACTGTTACTTACACAATATTTTCTAAGAGTAAATCTATTATGTAAGGGATTGAAAAATTGAGATGGGCAATTCTATATGGCATGATTTGCTGAAAGATTACCTTGCAGTAAAGCAAAGTTGCCTTCATGAAAGCAGGTAATAAAAAATTGCAGCTTTCATTCTGGGCCTCCTTCTTTCAAGTAATAGAACACTTCCTCAAACTGAATTGGGTGTTTTTGTATTTCAGTACCTGCCAAAAGGGGTGGTTTTGGCTGCAAAAGGAAAACAGGAAATGGCTTGAAAATTAATAAAACTTGTAGAAAGTTTTTAAGCTTCTGACCAAATATTGCAGGACTGACAGCTGCCCCCAGGGTACAGAAACAGGAAATTCAGCAACAGAAAGAGACTATCTTTTTAGTTACAGAGCAGATTTGCAAAGGATGTCATCAAATCAGATGCTTAACTCATGTTTGGAGTGTATTTTTTGGGAAAGAGTAGGAAGGGGAAGTATGGGTTTACCTTCTATGTACTGGAGCTGTTGTAAGCTTTTTTTACAATTTCACTTGTACTGGAGACAGTTCTCTAGAGAGACATTCTAGCAGCGCAGGGAGCTGCACATTCATGGAAAACTCTCTAAGAAGTCAGGCAGAAGCCAGGACATTCAAATCTGTCACCATGCTACAACGTCTGACAACCTGTGGGACAGTGGGGGATAATTTGGATGTTCCTCGTTCAAGAATGAGACGTGTGGCCTCTTTATATCTGTGTATACAGAGAGAAGCCTTCTGTATATGGACGTGCACATATTCAGGTCTATGTAGTGGCCTTTAAACTGAGAGTGTGGATGATTGTGTTCCCATCTTATGGAAGTCAAAGATTTCTAGAAGGCTTTTGCAGAAGTGGGGACCCTTGCCCTCAGAAAAGGATTTCACCTTCCCTTATTCACAAATTGTTGAAGTCGAAATCTGTCGTATCT
This sequence comes from Pterocles orientalis, assembly GCA_011057875.1. Lineage (NCBI taxonomy): Eukaryota > Metazoa > Chordata > Aves > Pterocliformes > Pteroclidae > Pterocles > Pterocles orientalis. The sequence continues at coordinate 247,522 of WKFP01014087.1, forward strand.
CGTCATTGATCTATGTAGGCCTTAAATGGCCAAGGCTTTATGGTAGCTTTTGGCTTTGAGTCACTGCTTTTAGCTTCTAATTTCTGCAAATGCATTTGGTATGCAAGATGAAGGGAGGAGGATGCATTTGGTAGACAGTCTACACTGTCTGTCTTAAGAGGATATGTGTGTTGGTTGCTTTCTCTATCAAGCTTTCTCCTGAGAGTGAAATTCTCTGGGGGCACAGTCCTGAAAACGCAATTTCCCTGAATGCGATGGGTTGCATACAGTGTAAGAGCTGATTGCAGGGAGTGGGCATGCTCCCGAGGAGTTGGGATTTCTATCAGTAAGTACTTTATCCAGAAAGGCTTTCCAAAGTCTGCCAGCAGTTGTCTCTACGTGATATACAACGGAGTGACTCAGTTAAATATGGAATGCCCACTCTTTACTACTTTTAAACCTGTGGATGACCACCATGTATTTAACAAAAAATTATAAGGTTACTGTAGGTTTTCTTAGGTCAGGAGTGTTCTTTTAACTAGAACAGTTATTTAAGGAAAGTAACAGAGCAATGGAGCCAAAAGCAGGGAAAACCACACACACTGCATGCTCAGTCTCTTATTTATTGCAGAATGGTTCTATGAGGTTATTTCTTAATACCTGCGAAGACTTATACTGCTGTTATAGTGAGTTTATACAAATAAAGTAAATGTCTGTCATTAGAAATTGACATGTCCTCATCTTTTTAAATACACATTGTGTTCTTGTGCTGAAAATGCACAAAGAGATGTTGTGATCCTGGCAATGTGGCTGGGATCACACCTGCTTGGAATTTGAGCAGAACCCAGCACGGTCCCTTTGCTATTTGAAGCCTGTGTCCTGCAGCCAGGCCATCAGCTGTCTGGGCGCCTTCGGTGTGGGGCAGGATTTGCCTGGGTTTATGGGGAGACAGACAGACTGAGGCACGCATAGCGTATGGGTGTAGCCAACTTTTCTGTAAAGGAGTCTCTTTGAATAAGTTTGTGTGTTTTAGAGGAAATGAAATGCCTGTGGATGAATACAGGAGAAATACTACCCCCATTATGTTCTGTGAATTCCCATTTCAACTCTGATGGTAGGGAGGAATCACATATAAAATAAAGCGGTTTCTTTTCCTTTCTGTATACTAAGCATGTTCCCCAGAATAAGCAGCTTCATGAAGGAAGCACAGCAAAAAGATGAGCAGAAGTTGGTGGAAAGAATAGTTGTGCTTCAGATGAGGGGAGCGCAGGGGAGACAGAAGCAGGCTGGTTGTGGGGATGGGTACTTAGGAATGTGGGGAAGGAGCAAGCACAGTGTGATGTTCTCCAGTGGCCTTTCTTAACTCTGTGACACATCATAAAACTGGGATTTATCTGCAAATAATGTAAGTGAATAAACAGACCATCTACGCAGTACTCTGCAGCCACGAGAGGGAGTGAGATGCTCACAGGTATGGTTTTGTTTCAAATGCACTCACTGCAGGGCTGGATTCCACCACTTTCCTAGTCATGGATCATGGATGTTTCAGCTGCTTTGCAAAGTCTGGATTCATTCACATATTATTCCTCTGACATGTAGCTGAATCATGTACTATAATTTCTTAAAATGAAATACTATAACCCTGAATTTAACAAAGGGTCTCAGCTGCAACTGCTAATGTTTTGTCTAGGAGAAATGTTAGACTAATAGCGTGGCTTTATGGATATTTTTGCCAAATGTTTATAATATTGGGTTGTTTTACTGAAAAATAAAGTGAATAAGTGTCAGAGCAAGGGAAACAAGAACAACAAAGGTCACCAAAAAATCTAATGAATGTTCATCACAGTTAAAACAATGATTAGATTCAGGGCTCAATTATTCTCTGAACTATGCTGTAAATCACTTATATCTGGATAAAATGAAATGATGACTTAAGAAGGTGTAGATGGTGGATCTAGAGAAATGAGATTAAACTGGAATTCACAAATATAGACCTTATCTTTGTGTTACTCAAAAACCATCACATGAGCTCACTTTGTGATATTAGCCTTGTCACTAATAACTCAAGGGAGAGAAAAGAAGACGGTTCAAATGCAAGATTTTCCTGTCTGAGGGATAAGTTAATTCATGCTTTAATTTAGGAAATAAATGTTTTATGCTTTGCTCTGTATCTGCAAGACCTGTCTTGCATAAACTAATTCTAGGACACAAAGGAGGATGAGGTAGTTGCTCTCTTGGAGGCCTGCTCACCTCTTTAAATAGCCCCAAGCCATCTCCTTGGGTCTTTGGATCAAGGCACTATTCTATTGTTAAAATATAAATATTTAAAAGCCTGTGCCTTTTAAAATGGAAATGCTGTAAGCTCTCGAGGTGAACATCATCTAGCTTTAAAGCTCCATTCTGATGCTACTTCTACTTATTTCCACAGGAGACAGTGGGGAAACTGAGGCACTGAATGCTGCAGTGACTTTTCCAAGGTTACACAGTAGATCAGGAATAGGATTCAGTACTACAGATTCTCCCTCCAGGGCCAACACTGTCTCTCTATTCTATAAATTCCTTCATTACATATAAGGAGTGAATTAAGAGGGTTTTTTATTGATTGGAATGTTAATATCTTCTTGATTTCACTACAGGAAACTGAATGAGAGGACCATGATTCATGTATTTGTAGGCGTAGGCAGCTGAACACCAAGTACAATACAAAGAATATTAACAATTTTAATTGCATGCAGGTGCTATTGATAATACAGCATCTTTCATAGCGAAGAAGATTACTCCTAAAATAAGGGATTTAGATCCCTATGTCTTACACCCTGTATAATCTGTGAATCTTCTAGTAGTTTTATCCCTTCCCCTGTTTAAAAAGGGAAACTGAAGCCATGAAGTATTACGTTGTAAGTGTGAGTAAAGGTAAAACACTGGGGTTTAGATGGATTTTGGTTTTTTGCCTTAGAACATGTCTCCAGGGAGTTTGACTTATACTTTATTAATGTGTAGAATATTTATGCTGCATAGAACTGTGTGCACACAAATCTTCCAGAAAGCTCAGCAGGACTTATGGAGCTTTATTCTTGGCTCAGCAGTTGTGACCCTGCGTTGCCCTTTGTCACTTCAGGTGATAATGATGTGCCACAAGGCAGCAGGCAGGACCAGACAGTTCTTTTTAAAAGTGTCTGCTCTACTGGGTGGTGCCCAGTAGCCATGTTATCAGTGATGATATTTTGGTATACTATATTTTCTAAAAAGTGACATATCAAAAGCAAGCAAAAAATCATTAGGGCTTTCTTGAGCATTTCCTTTAACTAATCCTTTAGTGGATGATTTTTTTATTAGCATCAAAAGTGCATCTAGAATTATTTGTCTTACTCCAAAACTAGTCATTAAAACACTTCTCAGAGGTACAACTTGTAACTGTGTTCCTTTGGCCATCCCACAGAATAGCATGTAATAGCTGGTTGGAATAGCAGCCAGAGGAGATGGTTTTTTTGGGTAACATGTGACTTCTTATGTCATTTTGGTGAAAAGAAAGATCCCACTTTTAGGAACCCAACAATGTCAATATAAAAAAAAAGTAATTTTAAACTTAAGTGCTCCTCCCACCACCGTCAAAATATTTTATTATCTTCAAACATTCCAGACTTGTTTCTTGGTGGGTAACTTTTAAGGAGGACTGCACAGATGCCATACCAGTGCCTTGACAGCTATCCCATGCCGTGTCCACAATAGTCACACAGGTGCTTTGACGCTGATACAGCACTGCCTGTGGGAGCTTTGAGTGATTGGACTGCTTACGCAGCTATGAAGAAGTTAACATCAAACTATCTTCCTCAGAACAAGTAAAACCTTCTTCATAAAGGAAAAGCAGGAAGCTAGACTTGTATTTGCAGGAAAAGCAAATAAAGTGTTTATAAAGTAAAACCTGTGTCAGAAGCAGCGACGCGTACAATTTTAGCAAGTGTTTGCCTAGCTCCAGCAGAAGGAACTAAGTAATTTGTGTAAGTGTCTGTGTCAAGAAATAAATTGAAGCCTTTTTATTATATGCTTAAATAAGACATTTCTGACATAGGAGGTGATTTTTTTTGGAAAAATGGAAGATTATATCCTAATGAGGAATATTGTAGAGAAAAATGTAAGAATTAACAAATTAAATCCCTGGTTAAAAACTGAAAACACTTTCTAAAAAGAAAACAAATTAGCATTTACAATTGATTTCTCCATTTTAGTTTTTTGTTGAAAGTGTTTTGTTGGACATTTTTGGCTTCTCTATTTTTATTCTGTAGCCATTCCATGATCCCTAAAAATATCTTTTTGCTTATAGCACAGCCTGAGAAAATGGAGAGTATAGTACATTCCACGTATTACCATGTGAACAATATTTTTACTATTTTCATCTTCTATGCCATTAACTTCCTGAAAAATTTACAAGAGCCTGAAGCAAACATACTTCTGCCTTGCTTTCAGGATTTGAGATTACTCATTTACTCCCTTTTTGTGAGATTAATGTATTTTTGATGTTACTGAAAAGAAAAGAGGTAGAACCATCCCAGAGACTGTAATGACTGAACTACACTCTGCATACTGCCACCACTAATGCCCATTAACTTCTCCAAGCTTCTCCAGGGAGGGAATTTTGCTTTTTACCTGCTTCTGGTGATGTTTTTGAGCTTTAATAGCTCTGAAATTAGGCAGCCCCCAAAATTGTAGAAGACTAAGTGTTCATCCAAACATTAATTACATGTACAAAACAGTTCTGCCCCTGACAAAGGGCAGAGTTACCCTTCCACCTTGCACTGTGTAGTAGTGTGGGATAATGCCTGGGTGCTGGAGCTGTCAGCAAGTACTGAGATACCTCCACCTCCCCCTATGAAGGGTCCTGCTGAAGTTCTAGTATTTAAAACTGCCGTGTACCACTGCAGGATCAGCAGTTAGCCTGAAAGAAGTTGTGCTAAAGGGAGCAGCTGTGCTGGTGGTTACTGATGCACCCTTCCAAGTGTGGCTGGAATAAAATTCTGAAGGTTGTGGCTGTTATCACTGAGTTCCAGAGAAGCACTGTCAATTCATTATCAGTGAGGTAGGTAATTTCTGAAGCAATTATGAAAGCCAGTCATTGTAATAATTAGCATTGATTATCAACATGTTTTTGAAAAGCAGATCTAGAGGCAGTATTACAGGGCTCCAAACGTTTCCCTTTTGGGGGTTGCTGCACTCGTTGATATAATGTCACCTGACATTTCACCCATCTTATTAACAAGGCGAGTGAAATGTCAGAAGGCATTAAGTCAAAACATGCTGCATTCCCTACGGGGCACTATATGTCTGTCTAGCCAGAGAAACTTGTAAGAGGATAGAAAGATTACTTTAGGGTGAAGACAAGTGAATGACCAGGATCACTTCCCATGAACAGGGTGGTAGATACTTCAGTTATACCAGGAGATTGGTAACTATAATGGATTTTTGTCATCTCGCAAATATTTTTTGCATCTGCTGAAGTGTGTGGGCCTTTTCAACGTTTACTTTAAAGGTAAAAACAAGCCCTACGCACCAGGGGATTTCATCCCATTGGTTCAAGGATCTTTGTCACCATTTTGTTTGGTTTTGTTCTTCACGTGGGTATAAAAGAATTGGGTATTTCTTGAATTTCAAAAGGGAGTTTGATTTATTTAACATAAGATTAAAAAGGCAGACAAAGAGGTCTACAGATTAAGCATAAGGGCCAAACTTTCAGTTCTTTCCACTTGATTGCCCTCTCTGTATTCTCCATATTTGATCCTTAAAAAAAAGCTGTACATACGCATGAATATACATTTACACACCCTTATTCTGTCAGTTTGCTTCTATTTGAACATAGTGCAAGATTCTACTATTCCTTGCCTTGCTGCAAGTCCTCATCTATTGTTTGTGGTCCCCTTTGTACTTAGTGCTGTATGGTTCTAGTGCAGAGATGGATGCATTTTTGTGGAGCAATTATTTTGCAGAAAGCCAGTTGTTCAGAATTAACCTGTAGAATATGGAACTGCACACTTCCAGGAATGGTGCAGGTAATTGAATGAGTGTGTGTTGCACTTTAAAGGACAGTTTTCAAACCCTATTTTGAAATTACAGTCTGATCTTTTCAGCACTTAGTTATATTTTTCATTAAATGTTTTTATTGTAAAGGACAACAGAGAGGGGTATCATTATTTCCATTACTTCTACCACCCTTCTGATGCTTGGAATTCCCACTGACACAAACATGCTTTCTGCATATTTAAACCCATGAAGTGTATGCAGCAACAGTCACTAGTAGGTGGGAGAAAGGAAGTAAGCACAAATGACTATCTTGGGTTAGTTTTTTTTTTTCTGCAATAGAAAAATGATCTGAAAGATCTAGCCTGTTTTTTGTTTTCCTCTGTTAGCTTCTACCACATCAAATAAATTAATACAGCCAAGCAAGGTAGCTTGTAGTGTCTTTGTGAAATGCACTTATCAAAGCAAACTGATATCAAAGGGAACTGTTTTCTTGGTGGCTGTATGTTTGGTGTGAATTTGCATAAAATCTTCATGAGTCGTCTTTGGTCTGGAAAAGACATCCAGCCCATTAATGTTACAGTGTTAACAGCAAAATAAGTGCAAATCCTTTGTTTTGGGTTTTTTTGGTTGGGTTTGTTCTGTTTTCTTACTCTCTGCTGTACCATGCAGATCTGATGATCTGGAGAGGTTTTATACTCGGTGTATGTATGTGGTGTTTTTACAAACTTTATCTGTTTTAATTGCTGTAAATCTATTTGTGCATTAGAACAACAACAACTCTCCAAAGGGTTTTCCAGGTGGCACAGAGTACAAATTAAAACTATGGATTTCCTATTAGGAGAATACAAATTTACTTCCTAGTTATTTCAGAATAATTTCTGGTTTTTCTTCCTTACAGGAAAGGAAGGCCTGTCTCCCTTTCACCAGAACATGCACCATTTGTCATCCTTTCCCCTCTGCTCAGCCAGATTGCACAGTGGCACATTCAGCAGTTGTTCACTATAGATGGGCTAGAAAGCACGAGTGTGCAGCGCATGGCTTGGAGAAAATCAGTTTTATTGTCTTTAGAAGCAAATAGGCCATGTTCATAATGGCAATCATGGGTTAAAAATAACAATTAGCTTTACATCAGAGCTGGATTAAATTTTGTGTTATCCTGTGTCTTTGAGAATTTGTTCAAACTTCCTTCTCCATTCAGCTTCATGGCTTGAAACTTAGCTGCAGGTTGGAACAAGTTTCAGATATGAAAGTTATGTTCAACTGCTACTTCAAAGTCACTGACTTTCATAAATTTTTCTCTACAAATCCTATGTTGGATTTCTTAAAATATATATTCTGTTAAGAAACTCTGAGCATCTAAAGAATCTCTGATCTCCATGAGGTTTTTCAGATCTCAGACTCACTGGGGAATATGACCAGATAAATAGTGTTTGCAAAGGAACCAGAGACCAGCTTTCCTTGCAATTTTATTACCTTCAAGAGTAGCAGTGGATATGCACGAGCGTATCCCCTTTCAACAGCTTCTGGAGAGGGCAAGTGGATGACTACACTGTAGTGGCTGGAGACAGACTCCTTCCTGAGGGAAAAAGGAAATATAATTCACACTGTTCCATCTCTTGTGAATGCTTTTAGTGATCCTAATGGTTTATAGTAAGATAGTGACCACATGTCTGCATAAGCCACGCTGTCTCGAGCAGATGATGGAAGTCTTTTGATGGGTTTAGGCTGGTCTCATTTGGCTGCTGAATTGCAATGTCTAAAGTTTTCAAATTCAATCATCACAGCTGCCACGTTGATTAATTTTGATGTGATTTCCCTTCCAGTGACATGGCAGCAGCAGCAGTGACAGCAGCAGTGGAGGGCTGGGCAGGTGTAATACAAGCTTCAGTTCACTTCACATTTTCTATCACCTCATGAATTGTAAGGCAAAAAAATATACCCTTTTTCTCTTCTGCTTTTTCAGTCCTACTTAGATGTGAGATCAGAGGGAAAACTGTCCAAAGGTGCCCATGGCTGCATTCATAAAAACATGCCTGCTCATAGCAGGGGAAGCTTTTTCTCAAAAGAAAAAAACAGCTAAAGCCAAAATAGTAAATATCTGAATAAAAATCAGGCTTCTGTTCAAAGATCTCGTTTAGCACTTGATTTCAGTGTTCGGTTAATTGATTAACATACTGTTAGTCATTCAAGTTTGAACACTGGTTCCTGTGACACATTGCTAATGTATGACAATGAGAAGGAAACCCTCTGCAGGCATTACGTGCACCTGGTGCAGCAGCCTTGGACATGACATGTACCTTAACTCAGTGAAGCATAAGCCTGGAATAATAACTTACTTCATGGAAAAATATGCTCAATTAGCTGTTCAAAAATCTGTGTGAGGATGGACAGTTTTCAGTTTCAGTCTCTTGTGAATAAGGATTTATTGGCTGAGATCTGAATCCTTCATGTGTGTCTGTGCTTTGGTTTCTCCTTTTTTCTTCCATTACCCAAATTGTTTTGGGAAGTTTTGAGCACATTTAAGGGGAAGTTTAAGGCAAAGATGAAACCTCTGTCATTTTAATGCAAACCTATTTTGTACTTTACTAGGCGAGGAAGTGAATGGTGTTAGTTTCGTACTGCTTGCTGTGATACAGCACTGCAAGCATGCCAAAGATCCAGGACCGGAGTGGCTTGTCGCACTCTGTTTTATTTTAGAGGTTTCTCCTGGTAATATCCTGAACAGAAAATTAAAGGACTGGAAAGGCAGAGCTTTGTTGGTTTAGTCCAAAGCCTGCCTACTGTTGTGCTTATTCACCTCCTACAACTGGGAGGTATGGAGAGAAGTTGGGTTTGCTTCCTCATTATCTACAAAATGATGTGACTGAGAGTGTCTCCTCCATAGTTCTCTGATAATGAAATTGTTACCCTGTTTGTTTTACAAACACACTTTTTCAAACCCATCCTGTCTCTCTTGTCTTAGGGGGTCTGGGAAACCCGGATCATAGTTAAATGAGCTGATAGTTGAGATTTGATCTGTGTGGGGTGTCACCTGTGTGAAGAGAATATTTGTGTTTTTGTTTGGCATCGATTTCTGATTGGGAAGTGTGTGCTTTTTCAAAACTATATGGACTAAAATTTAGCACTGGAAGTCTTTGCTTGGGAGTACTGAAGAAGTAGATGATGAATCTCTATTTCTGAGACTACTCCCTGAAGCAATTTTGTACTTACCATAGCATCAGTTGAAGCCCAGTAAAGTCCTGCTATGTGTGATCTGTGGTGATGTGCTTTAGAATTTCCTCCAAAACCAATTCCAGATCCAATAGGTTATTGGCAATCTGTGATTTAGTGTCACTGTAACAAATAGCCAAAAGAGATGACAGGCTGTGCAGGCAGAAGGAAATCCGAATGCCAGGAGCAGCAGCAGACAATAGGTTTGTAATTTGGCTCCTGTAACTTAGTGCAATGAGGGAACTGGAAGCCTGCTTTGTCCTTGCATTTGTGTCCCTTCTCAGGTCTGTGCATCATGTAGGCTTTCTCTGTGACACCTCTGCTCTCTTACTGTAGGCCTCTGAAAATAGCACATGAGAACCCCACCTGGATTATATCTTTTATTTTCTTGCATGGAGTGACTGAGGTTCTTTAATAGGCTGCTGGAAGAGGAGGAAGTGAAGCTCAGTGTATAAGTAAACTATAGGGTTACGGTAAAACTTGCTCATAGCTTATCGGATGAGACCAGAGTGGCTGTGGAATGATTGCTGTCCTGTAGGGCACAAGAGGGTGCTGTGCTCTTTGCAGATAGCCGGCTAAACCCCTTAGTGACTAGTACAGGTTACTGGGACTGACTGATGCAAGTGAAAAAGTAAAGCTTTAATATCTTATTAGATAGAAAGTTTTGCAGAATCTCTGTCCTGCTATCCAAAATTGCCTGAAATGCCTGGCAAGAGAATGAACCTTCAAAAAGATTCCAGAGAATTTCTGTGCCATGAGGGAAACAGATGAGGTATAGAAGTAGGCAGTAGCTAAGGAATTCATGAAACTGAACAAAGTGAAGCAGGAAATACAGAGAACAACAGGTCAGGAAGAAACTCTCTGAAATCAAAGACAGCAAGAGAAGGGTGTCAGACCATGGCAGGTGGCCTGTGATGGCAGGTACTGCAGCTGGTCTCATGTAGCTGAAGATCAGCGCTGTTACACCTTGGCAGTGAAGCTCTGTTTGCTTGGATGCTGTGGGAGAAGAGCTGATGTTTGACAAACCTAGCCCAGAATATCCAGAGCTTGGGAGTAATCCCTGGTCTCCTGCCAACCCCTTCACAAACATCTCGGGAAAGCTCCACAAATTCTGTGGAGAAATTGCAAACTGCATGAGAGTGTGCAGAATAAGCTGTGAGGATCTTCTCCTACAGAGGGTGATATGTAAAGAATACAGGTGAGCAGCTGAGCAAGAAGAAAGTCTTTTTCTTACAGAAAGCAGTAGTTTTAGCAGGGGCTGGTGGAGTTTTTAGGGAAGCTGAGTCCTATTCTACCCCTGCCACTGACATGTTCTTGGATCTTTCACAAATTGTGCCTTATTGTCTGTAGTCTCCCATCTGTGAAGTAGGCATAATAATGCTGAGACATCTTTGAAATGAAAATGTCAGTGTCTTCTGTACATTTGATAGAAAAAGGATGAGTCTGCATGGGAGAAACCATACGAACCCCTAAGTCCTGTGTATTGAGAACTTCAGTAAATAGAGAGAGAGAGATCTCCATATATGAAGTTATCTTTACAACAAGATATCAAGTCAGTTCTGTGTTCCTTAAAAGTGTTAGGAACAGCTTTATCTCTGAGTTACAGCCTTAATTTAATTAGGGGCAGAAAAACAGTAAATTACAGCAGGAGCAAGTGTTTGCAAGATACAACCTTAAAAGTTTAAAGTCTTGGGAGGACAGCCTGTCTTAGAAGGAAATTTTTGTACCTTGTCCTGGATGAAAGATGCTCTGAACTCAGTTATGAAATATGACCTTAAGTCAAGATTACTGCCCTCTCTTTGACCTAGGAATGAGCTTTCAAAGGTGTTCCGAGTTTGTGCTCTAATCTCCAGGACATATGCAGCCAAATACAATCTTCCCTCAGCACATAGGTGTGGCCCCAGCACTCAAGTCCCATTTCTGTCTGCTTACACAACGGGCATTAAGAGGGAGGGATGGAGTTAAAAGTTAAGCTTGTAGCTGGCAGAGGACTTGCCTTGCTGGGTGTGGATTTGGGGATGTCAGAAAAACACAGATGCTGTGATTCAGAATCATCTCTGCTGTCCCATGGGAGACAGGCAGATTGATTTTTCAAATAATTCAACCCCCTGAAAAGGAAGAAAATCCGTTCAGTTTTAACAAACTGACAATTTGATCCACAATTTGCACTTTTATGTGGTTCAACTGACATTGCCAGTGCCATGTTAGAAGGCTGCTGTTTTGGTCATTAAAACAGGAAGGGAAAAAAAACCTTCACTTTTGAGACCGTATTCCTTGTTGCTACAGTAGGTTGTACTTCTTGGTTAAAAGACAATGAGTCATATTTTAGATCAAGCATGTTACATGCTTGATCTAAAAGCTGCAGAGACATCCAGAAACAGCAAAAGTGCATGTTCCTTGTCTCTGGGCTCCCCTGCCCTTGCTGTTCTTCTGCTCCCTGTTTTAGAAATGAAAGAGAAAAAGGTTCTGAGCAGTCAACCAGGATTCTTCCTTGACCCTTGCTTGCATTTCTAGAGGGTTTTGGTCACCTTGATTTAGGCACATGAGAAGAAATGAAATAATTGATTTCATCAGGATTTATTACCTGAAGGGCTTTTTAAGCATAAGCTGTTGCCGTTGGAGTCACAGGATCAGGTGTGATTTCCCATTTGCTGGAATATACAGCAAATATGCAAACAGGCTCTCGGCTTTTTTTAGCTCACAAAAGCAAGGGAGTCCTTTGAAAGATCCTCCGTTTACCCAATCATCGCTTTCCCTTACCCTGCACAGCATTATAATATTCTGACAGTGTAAATCCTCACATTTGCCTGCCTCCCTCCCTCCTTCAGTCACTCTCCCTCCCCCTCCCAAGACTGCTGCTATCGGATCTGTGATGATATGTGATCTCCTGGATACAATCACACACACACACAAGTACCAGGCACTGCTGCTCAGATGAGCAAAATGTCTTTCTCTTAGAGGTGGTGCTCATCACAGCTTTCAGAGCCTTGACGATGTTGCCATGCTTTCCTTTCTGCCTTCTGCCTTTTTCTGTCTTTGTCTGCCTGCTTTTCTTACCCGTGGGTCATTTTTGCCCTGCTGTCTGTAGCTGTATGGACTACCACACCATAGATTGCCGGGATCAAGGACTCCCAAGTGTTCCTAATCCATTTCCATTGGATGTACGGAAACTTCTTATAGCTGATAACAACATTCAGGCGATACCAGCTGATTTCTTTATATTTTATGGAGATCTAGTCTATTTGGACTTCAGGAATAACTCCCTCACCTCTTTAGAAGAGGGCACTTTTAGCAGTTCTACCAAACTGGTGTATTTAGACTTAAGCTACAATAATTTAACACAGCTTGATGCTGGGATATTCAAATCTGCAGAAAAATTGATAAAATTGAGCCTTGGAAACAATAACCTGGTGGATGTGGATGAGGCTGCTTTTGAGAACCTGGAACAGCTCCAAGTGTTAGAATTGAATGACAATAACTTACAAAGCCTAAATGTGGCAGCCCTAGAAGCGCTTCCCTCCCTGCGGACTATACGCTTAGAGGGCAACCCTTGGGTCTGTGACTGTGACTTTGCCAATCTTTTCAGCTGGATACAGGACAATGCATCTAAGCTCCAGAAAGGTAAAGCTCGGTGCCTTACAGTGCAGTATGTACGCTTCTGTCTGTGTGTCTTGGAGGGAAGGAGGGTCCTTGGTCAAATTGTCTGTGTGCTGCCTGCAGTGACCCAAACGGCATTTTGGTCAAACTGTAATTGCATGCTTTCAACAAATGAGTCTGTTAAAAAGATGTTGGCTGCTTTTTAGCAGCAGGTTCTCTTAGCAGTTAAGAAATAAAATTTAAAAATTAAGCCCTATAATTTTGATTTGTAGCCTAAATTTACATAGGCAGTGAAAGAGCCTTTTCAAATTCTTTCAGCCCAGAGCTGGTTCTGTTCCAGACTTCATTTTCCTCTCTGGTAAATGTGTTTTCTACAATAAGCCCTTTGAACAGCTAAATATTCTGTGCCAGCTCCTTAGGAAAACTGACTTTTCTCTCATTTTACTGATCAGCTATGAAGCTGCTACAGAAGAGTTAAATCCCCATTTTATGCAACCATGGCTGTCAGCCCTCTCCTGGAAGTATTTTGTTGTGATATTCTGTTTCAAACTCTTTTCAGTAGCTTGATTTTGGCTCTTTTCATTAAAATAGCACTGCTTCCAATCTTAGGTATAAATTGAAGTGACTGTGGAACATGCCAAAAGGCAAGACATATAATTCTGGTTATTTGGGCCAGTGATTTCCAGAAAAGTGGGGGAGTGGGGGGGAGACTGCCATGTATAGGGAACAGACTCTTGCTCCACATTTCCCACCTGACCCCAAAGCCTCTCTTAATCCAGCCTTAGCAGGAGATCATCTCACAGTTCATGCCTCCCAACAAGCAGCAGGGCATAAACTCGTGTCACTGAGCTGCCCAGCTGCACGCTGGACAAACTGCTTGGAGCATAAAAACTTTGTCAGGGCTCCAGAGGGTATCCAGGTGTTACCTGACATGAGATCCCTGGTGCCTGGGCTGTGTCTGAGGGGGGTGGCTGTGGAGAAGGTGGTGAGAGGTACAAGGCTGGGGAAGAACTGCTCAGGAGAACAGGTTGAGGTCAAGTAACTTTATTTGAATTCAGACAAAAAAAGGGGAAAAACAGTGAGCCTACAAACTTCAGATGTCTTTTCTCTGCTTTCTTGATCACCAGAGTCTGTAGTCAGTTATTCAGGTTCCTCCTACGTGCATGACCTTGGGTGGCATTTTTTTAATATACTTATCTAGGTTGCCCTAAATATTCTTAGCTGTAAACCAGCTGTTTTAAGGAAGAAACCATTTGAGGAAAAAGTTTTTTCCTGTATGCCTCAGTGAAACTTTCATCTTGATTCTTTCTAAACCAAACCCAGGCCTGTTCTCACCCCCTCCCTGGAGCTTTAGCTAAAGTTTGCTCTCTTTGAACCAAGTATTTGCCCATCTCTCATGATAAACATCAGGTCACTTTTCCCATGCTTTTCATCTCTTTTAATGAACTTCTGCCTCCTTCCCCTTTATCCAGACTGACTCTGTTCAGTCTGAGAGTCTGTCCTAGCCCGTCTCTCTTCTCTCTTCTGCCCTGTCAAGCGTTTTAAAACATATCACTACTTATGTCTGGAAACCTGAAGTGACTGAGCTTTCCCATAGTATTGCCAGTGTTCCCCAGTGTCTTGCAAGCTTAGAGATGCTTTCTCACAGCACTTTCTCTCATCCACAACTGTGTTTCAGCCAAACAGCTAAAAAATTACTAGCTCATCTGTATCTTCCAAATTTTCAGTTAGACTTGATTTGGGTAGACAAGGAGGGAAGGAACAAATATTCAAATGATTGGTTTTATCAGAGCTTTTCCCCCCACCCTGACATGGCCTAAGCAAGTGATTTGCATTTGTTCCCGGGAGCCAGTCCCCTGGTGTCGTTGCAGACAGTTGTATTGGTGAGATCGAGTGCATGTATGCAGAAAAGCGTGTGAAGTCAGCGTTTCCATTGCTTGTTATGAGCTGCTGCCACAAAAATACTGGCTGTCTCCTTTAATAAACCAGCAAAACATTATTCATGAAGGTGAGGGCCAAACTGCACCCAAAAAGGAAAGTGTTTCAGGGACATTCTAAAAACACATGGCCACAACTGAGTGCCTTTCAAAACAACTCCTGGAAAGTCAGTGTAAAACTAATCCTTAGAATTATTGATTGCATTTTGTGTCCAGTGTTCAGTTATTAATGATATCACGACATTATACCCCTTAGGAACTAATCACACTAGTGTCACTTGTCAGGTTATGCCTGTCCAAAGCCATGATCGCCTGGCCTGGCCCGGGAGGGGTGGGAAGAGCAACTCACTGAAGGATTTAGCATTCAGACTCCCTGGCTTCCTCATGAGACTGCTGTGAGGCTGGAGACACAAGTATTCTTGCAGCAAACACATCAAGATAAGTAGGGCAGCAGGCTTTGTCTGGAAATGCAGCAAAAGAAAAAGATAGGGATACATTTGCAGGGGCTGAGAAGAGAGCTTTGTCATCTTGGCTGCATGCTGGTCCTCTACAGCTCTGCAGCAGCTCGAGCGTTGGCATTGCATGGTCTATACAAATGGGAAATGGCAGGAAGGGAAAAGGAGTTGTCTGGTGGTTTTCTTTTCTTGTGGTTTGTTTTTGGTTTGTTTTTTTTTTTTTAAAGAATAAACTGTGATAAGCAGTGCAGAAGGTTCTGTGACAGATTGAAGTTCCCCAGCCCTTAAGTGGCAGACTTTGTAACCTGTGTTTACTGAGGAGGGAAGCTGTGGGAAGGTGAATGACAATCAGCTTGCATCCGTGATCCCCAGCCCTCTCATGAAAAACAGAGCACTGCAAAAAGACTAAAGGTTCTGTATGCTGTTGTGTGTATTATGCTGGCCTGGGATGCTCAAAAAAAAAGTTTTGTTAATGTGAACTGAAATCTCAATAATTGATCCTCAAGTTCTCTACCTCTGTAAGGAAGGCCTCTGGAGAACTCGGTGGTCTGAACAAAAGCCGTATTTCAGCTCATTAGTTTTGCAAAAGCCAGGTCCATTTTCTTTCTGGCATGCTACCTGAAAGATCTGTGGAGTTATAACTTCTGCTGACCTGTCTGACTAGCTGACTGCAAAGCCTCTTCCCAGCTGAGCTGCCTTTGCGCACCTGACTTGTCGCTTCACACAAACAGCTGGGATTTGAATCATTTTGCAGATCCCAACATTTATTCATCTGACATAAATTTCTAAATAAATCTTCACTGGCACTAAGGGAACACTCTCACATGCCAGATTTGCAGGCAGACTTGTTAAAGAAACTGCGCTGAAAAGTTTTGCAATTTGCCTGCAGTTAAACTCGGCGCTTTAGGACAGCAAACATATTTTTATGCTTGTAAAAAGATATTAAACCCAGCATTTTCATCATACTCCAGAACCAAACTGTGCTTTTCCCTCTGATTTGGTTATTGATTAAGAACAAATCAGTGTGTATAGTGCAAAATAGACAAAGGAACTGTGAAGATCAGTGGAATGGTGGTAAGTGGAGAATCTCTAACAATTCTTCTTTTTCCTAGAGAAGACAAAGTGTTCTCTATGGGCCACAATGGTGGAGTTACAAAACTTAAAGATTTTTCTGAAGAAGAATGTTTGATTTTATAAGCATTTATTAAGCCTGAATGGCAGCATGATGGCCAGTGATTCATATTGAAGGATTCCCATTAGGAGGAGCATGAAGATTAAGAATGTTGGATAATTTTTGGAAATAGAAAAGCTGTTGTAATATTTCTGTCCCTTTAAAGATACATGTAAACACTTTCATGGTTGGTTTTACTCCATGGGGGGCATGTGAACTGTCAGAAGGAAAAGTATCTTAGAAGAACAAAGGCAAAAGTTGCTCTTAAATTATTTGAAAAAATTCAAGGAAATCATGTCTCTGAGGTGTATACTATTATGTTCTATCCTCTGCTTGCCCATATTTGATCATCTTGAATTTTACAAAAAGTGATTGGCAAGGTTGAAGTTTTTTAAAGTGAGAATTGAAGAAAGCAGAGGAGGAAACAGTGTGCTTGGATCTGGCAGAAGAAATTAAGATAAAATCTTAATAAAAGCATGAGAGATACTGAACAAAGGGAAGGATGGTGATAGGTTGAGTTAAATAATTTTGGGGCATAATGTTTCAAAATTTTGAATTCAGTGAAGTCTAAGGAAATATAGCATTTGGTTTTTTGAGCTCAAGAGTCACCTTTAAGGTTTCTTGTGTTTTCTGCTTCAATGGGAACTAGAAATCCTACAAAAATATACTTGGTAATTTCTCATTTTCAAGGGTGAATTTTAGGTGGAAGGTGCTCTTTAAAAGTAGCACTGCAAAAGGCATTTCTTGAGCCCCTCTGAGGATCTTACCTCGATGAAGGGATTAGATTGAGATAAAATGCATGTAACAAAAAGAAAT
Source organism: Pterocles orientalis (assembly GCA_011057875.1). Taxonomy (NCBI): domain Eukaryota; kingdom Metazoa; phylum Chordata; class Aves; order Pterocliformes; family Pteroclidae; genus Pterocles; species Pterocles orientalis. The sequence goes on from WKFP01014087.1 coordinate 264,699, forward strand.
ACAAGTGCTCTGCGGTGGCTATATTGAATTGCTTTGCGGGGATCTGTTGCTGATTTTTACTTTCTGTGAACATGCTTTGGGCAGCTGTGCCTGTGACCTTGTTTGCTAATGACTAATGCATTTTTAACATTGCTTTTAATTAGAGTTTAAGTATTCCGTGGTGTGTGACTGTAGTGTTTCCTTTCTGTCATCTTGCCCTCATTTTGCTTTTTACTTTTTTTCCTTCTCAGTATCTTTCAAAAAGCCTTTTTGGCAAGTTGTGTAGTTTCTGGATTTGCAAGAAATAGTTGGTATCTCTGCTTTTTGTGCTAAATACAATGGTGGTTTTTCAAACTTATGTGTTTAATACATATTCTACGTTCCCCACTATCCACTGCAAGAATTAAAAAATTTGCTGCCCTCTATTAAAACAGTAGTAAAAGACTTCCAGCAGTGTGATGAAAAGTTTTAGACTAAGCATTTTCATGGGTGTCCTGTGTACACCAGTATTCCGAAAAGACTGGAAAAATTCATTCAGAATTGGTGAGCAACAGAATTCCACACAGATGTGTGGTGCCTGTGTTACAAAGGAAACAGATGTTCTGAGTGTTTGAAATTAAGGTCGCATGAGTTTGAGTGAGGATTGGGGCTCAGTGTTAGATGTCCCTGGTGCAGAGGGGATTAGCTGGCACAGTGTCAGTGCACCATCCTCCTGAACACTAACGTTTATGTTCATACCACTAGAAGCATAACTGGCAAAAGAAACCTGAAGAAGACAGACTTGCAGAGCTGTATCCTAAATCAAGGTAATTGCTGAACGTTGCTGGATGAAGGTTCATTAGTGGCAGCAAATCCCATGTGAGAACACACAGGCTGTAGCTATGTTCATATTTTGTTCTTCACTTGGTCAAATGTTACTCCACTGTGGAAAGCTGTGTACACAAGACAAATTCTTGAGATACTCAGAGGGGTTTTTGGTGCCAGTATTGATACCAATGCTGTTTCAAGGCTTCTGTAGCTAGTACCTCCTCGATACGGATGGGTAGGTAAGTTCTGGTGGAAGTGCTGTGTTTCCAGGTAAAGACTCTCTATGCAAAAGACAGGAGAGAAGGATGGCAGTGAGAGGAGGTAGGAAAAAAGCAGGAGCAGGTGCCAGTGAGACCATAAGCGGCCTTCTGGAACAGGAAACTTGACTGAATTCAGTACTACAAGAAATCAGTTATGAGATTCAGAAGTGAATCAGTATAGTGAGAAGAATAGAATGATTTTTGTAAGCCTGTTTAGAAAGTCTGTGCAGTGAGGTGTTAATCTCTTGCTTCTTGAGCTCTTTCTATAATCCAATTTCAGTCTAAGATCTATTACTAAACTTATTCTGTAAATAAAATGATGTCTTCACTACTCTAGGCCTTTATAGTAGCCGTGGGCTCACTGAAAATGTTAAACATTGTTTTCAAAACAAAGCATCATAATTGCATGAGAGTACAGATTTCATTTGACCTTCTAGCCTAACAAAAAGCTAGTGAAACAACTGAGCATTTTGTAAGTCCTCTCGGCATTTCATTCTTTGTCAGTGCCTGTTTATTCATCTGCTATGAGAGAAGGCTGTCTTGACTTCGTGCACTAATATAGACCCAGAGCAAGCTTCAGCTGAAAAGGACAGACTGTTCTGCCCATTGCAGCCTTTCGGTTCTTCCCCAGTATCATGCACACGCTAGCACATCACCAGTACAGAACATAATATCCAGTTTTTTGGAAAGGAATTAAAAGCCTTAAGGCATTTCACACATTCAGCAGCTTTTATTCTGTTGAAGAAGAAACTCCTAACAGAAATTAGATTCCCTAACAAGCACATCAGATTTGTTTCTATATATACACATATATAAATATATAATTTGATATCCTAGTCATTTTCAGTAAAATGATCTGACTGCCACTGGCTTTTCACTCTTTCTTCCATCTTAAGGTTTTTTGGAGTACTTCCATCTTTCACGGATTTGAAGATGTGAGGAGATAGCATTTGCAGATGTGAACACCTAATGCTAAACTTTATATTTAGGCATCGAGACAAACTGTGAAGTACCCTCTAATGTTGATCTGTGAGGCTCTAGGGGACTTCGCCATTAAAAGTTTTATTTAGGGACCTAAATCTAGGCTTCATTTTTTTTTTTAAGCCTTACTCTTCTGATAGCTTGAGGCTGTTTCCAATGAAATTTCACACCTCTTCAGAGGCAATGCCCCTCTCATTGCTTATTAGTGCATCTAATACATTAGTGATGGTCTTTAAGTAGACTAAAGAGAACTATAGCTGGAGGCAAAGTACCATGCAAGAAATAAAATGCCACATTTAAACATTTCAAGTGTGTATCAACTAGGTTCAACAGTATGAGAGACAGCTAAATTCTACCCAAATGGCCCAATACCAAATACTTTTCCAGATGATGTAGCAGCAGACACAGTGCATGTGACATTGTCCTTGGGACAGCTGGAGTTATTACAGGTAACGTGATGGCCCTGACCAAAATAACATCAGCTATATATTTATAATACAGTCACACTTGTTATTTCATTTGCAGGTTTGTTTGGTATGAAGAAGCAGCTCTTTGAACATGTTGTGGGATCAATGAGATAGACACAACTGTCATCAAAGGTGTTCTTCCTGCAGCCAAGCACTAAACATCAAACTGCTTTGAGATACCCTTTGCGAGAAGCCTGGCTGATTTTTTTAAAAGAACAAATGTAAAAGGTTCTAAAAAATAAAAATCAAACCAAAAAAACAAACTATAAAAAATAATACCATTGTGGTTAGAGTGTGTGAAAGTAGAGCAGTAAGGTTAAATGGCACTCTCCTGTGCCCTGGGAGTCTTATGTTTGCAGACAGGTAATCTGATTGAGCCTGTCTATATGCAACAAAATCACCCAGAGGAAAGAAACCATACCTTATAATTAATACTGATCATTTTATAGAAGCCACTCTTTTGTTTGTTGATGGTGCGGAGGGTGTGTGACCTGGGATTACCTCCTGCCCAGCCAAAGAACAGAACTGGATCTATTGCTAGGCGTGAGTGTAACAGGACAGGTGCTGTACAGAGCATCAGTTCTCCACACACAGGATCCTCATTTCATAAGGACAACCTACTTTTAAATAATGTAAAGAAAGTAACCTATAGCTACGGAAGGCAGCAGATGAACTGGTATTGTTCATGTGTCATCTTCAGCAGGTGCGTGTGACCTTCAGGTTATGATGTTTTCAGGGAAGCAGAGGCTCTGGTGCAATAACCACTGCATTAGCTTTGGGAGGAGAAATTCCTTGTGTCACCAGAGATAGAGCTGCTTGTCTCACTACTGTGACAAATGAACATGAGCATTCTGTTCCAGATACTCTTTGGAGTCAAAAGAGAAGCTTCTGTTAACTGTACTGGGTTTTGCAGTAGTGTCACAGCACAGAGGAACACTCACTGAGCAGAACGGACTAATAAATGTTCCTCTCTCCCTCAGCTGTGGCATGTGCTTCCACTGAGCTCTGCAGGCTTTACAGGTTGCTTCCAGCACAATTTGAGCAGACTGCCTTATGTGTGGATAGGAGGGGTCAGTTATTCCTATCTTGTTGGAAAGATGGTGCATGCACAGGGTGGCTGAAACAATAGCTGGGAGCTAGCAGGGCCTCTGTGCTGGCCCCTGGTTTGTGATGCTGGATTTTGTCTATTGGCAGCTATTATTCTCAATGACTAAGAATTCTGTAAAGGCTTGAGGCTAAGCTAGCACACTGGAGTGTCACAGAATAAAGCAAGTAGAAAATTCCCGTCTGATCTATTTGGTTTGAGAATATGACCTAGATTCCAGTACCCATGGCTACATGGAGAGGAGCTGATTTATTTCTTGTTATTGTATAATCAGACTCAAAATCATGACAGTACACTGATTCTCATAACAAGAAGTACCCTCTAAGTGCCTTGGTATGTTGCAGATTCTTTTCTATTTGTATTCTGTGTGTTGTGATGTTAGGTGAAGGCATCTGGGAAATGGGAACAGAGCTCAGAGTCTGCAGGCTCAGTTTTGATCCATGGCAAAACGACTGTTGGTAGAGTGGGCTCTCACTTTTCCACCTCTGGGATCCTGGGCAAATACTACCGTATGAAGTTATTTCTAGAGGGAAGGCTGGCAGTATGTAGAACTGCTTAAAACAACCGTTTTCTTTTGGAGTCTTTTTCATTCCTTTTATGATGTTCTTTTTCTATTTCCTTCCTTATGGAAGCTTAGATGTGATACCCCAGCTCAGCAAGGCCACCAGCTATCTGTGCAGTCCCAGGCACTCTCAAGTGCTCCGGTATGGCCGTTTGTGTACAAGACATGATCTGTATGAATACTGCAGGTTCCAGAGGTTTCTAAAGTCTCAGAAGATGTTTGAAACAGTGTGGCTCCTCTACCTTCCTACCCAGTTCCATAGGGAGGAGGTTTCAAAGATCTGCAAAGCAAGTTGCCTCACCATCTGGTATACATCGCCAGCGCACTCCGGGCTCAGAAAAAAAACATCGCATGTATTCAGGTGGCAGTTTGCCTAGAGGAAACCATTCAGCCTTGGGTGTGCCGACTGTTGTCCTGCTCTGCTGGCAGCTTCTATTACATTGTCAGTGAGAAGAGCATGAGAAAGAGGGAAGGCAACAGAACTTCAGGCAAATACGATGGATACAGGGTGGCTTCTAGGGATCAAAATTTAGTACAATCATAATTGCAAGGTTGAGTAAGTCAGGGTGATAATTGGATCCATAGTAGACTAAGCTAAAACCCCCTCTCAAATCAACATAACAGCTGGGCTGGATCCAGATAACCACTCAGGTTTGCACCACTAACCCCAGGAGTCTGGATTTAAGTGTAAAGCATCGTGTGCCGTAGCTATTCAGCCACAAGAAAAATGGGATTCACAAAAGCGGAGGAAATCTTACAGTCATGCATTCCTTATTTAAAGTGACCGTGTGATGGAAATACGCTGTACACCGTGTGCATGCAGCCATACAGAGCCAAAAACTGGGAGTCCATTCTGTTACCATTAGCAGACAAAGAGTAAAAGTGTATCAGAATGAGCAGCATTCTCGTGTCATTAATACACTATTCTTGTACTTCCCCTTTACATTCATATCCCTAACAGCACGATAAAAGCTAGCTTGCCAGCAGCCATACAGACTTCATTCACTTCATTATTTGTTCCATTCCAGCCCTGTTAATGTGCTCTGCTGATTTTCCCCTCTTATGAATGAAGAGGGAGTTGGGCATGTGCAGTGAACTGTATGCTTTTACTGTCCAGTATCAAACTATATTTTCACCAGTTTTTAAATTTGGATTTTTTTGCTTTCACTGTGAGGAACCAAGCTCTAGGCATTCTTCGGTAATGCATGAGGAATAATACCTGCCAGTCTGCATGTCCTTATGACAGTCAGAGAGAAAGGTGAAAGCAGGTCATAGACAAACAAGTGTGCATTAAACCTAAGCTCTTGTTTTGACCAGAAGAGAAAGACAACTAGTTTTGGAACTACATGGAAAGAAAGTGGTGTAGAAGGTACCAAGGTGTGGAAGGAACTTCAGTATCCCTGTTGCCCTTTTTTGGAGACAGACAGCTACATGATGTAGCCGAGATGTGCTTCCAGGTCTCCAGATTCAGATCCACCCAGGGTTCAACATTCACTTTTTTAAATCCTCAAAATCATGGTTCTAGGTCATACCTGACCTCCTGGAAGACTGAAGCTGAACTTATTTAATTTCCAGGAGCCACTGAAGGGGGTTATGTAATGGCTTTTGGATAGTGGCAGATGTTGTTCAATTTTTTTCTTGAATTTTATACAAATTCATAAACCTAGAATTAACCCTGAAACTTTTCTTCAGCTATTTGATCTCTAACTGGAGCAACAGAAGGATTCATCAATATTCTTCTGATTTGTTTCCCTTTCTTCTTCTTTGCAGGTCTCCATGAAATCCAGTGTTCCCTGCCTGTAGAAAATAGAAGAATCTTTCTGAATGAATTATCTGAGGTCAGCTTTAGTGAATGCAAATTTAGTTTGTCATTGACGGACCTTTTTATCATCATCTTCTCTGGAGTCGCAGTCTCCATTGCTGCTATTCTATCAAGCTTCTTCTTAGCAACTCTAGTACACTGCTTCCAAAGATGTGCTCCCAGTAAAGATGACGATGATGATGAAGACGTCAGCGAGGACTGAACTTAGTCTATATACTTAAGTTTCCTTGGTTCATAAGTTACTAGATCATCAGCCAAAGTCTAGGAAGAAAACAAGCAGAGTAAAAGCTTTAAACATGAATTAAATGAAATCACAATGTGTAAGGATCCTTTCTAATATCATGATGGTCACAGGTAGGAGTTGTAGTTTGCATCTGAGAATGTTAGCCTTGCTTGCGTACGTGTAACCTGATGCAATGAGACCGGGTTAATTTCTATGATCCTTAATCAAACACTGCATTTAAATTTGAAGATTAGAGGAAAAAGGGTGAAAGGCAAACAAATGTTCTAGTGTTTTAAAAGACTTACAAATCCTTCTGATAAGATGCAGATTCCTCTAAATACTTACTATCTTGTTCTGGATGCATTTTGAAAAGTACTGGCTAGGTGGATGCATTTCAGCTGGAAAATACAGAAGCAATTTAAAATAGTGTCCTTCCTAGGTCTGAGTAGTGGGAGATTCTATTAAGCTCACACAACTTTATAGGTAACAAACTGCAATTAAAATGATTCCTAGAGTTGTAGAAAGCATGATAGGAAGGTTGGCATTTTCTCTCTACAAATGTTCTCTATAAAATTCATCCTCCATTTAATGACAGCAGTTGCAGGCATCATTCAGCCAAAAAAATTTTTTTCTTTAAGTGAATATGATTCTAGGTGTGAGTCATCCACTGCAGCTGCCTGGCACTTCTTTGGTCATGGCACAAATACTAAATATAACAGTCTTTTGCATTTTTAGGTGCAATGAAGTAAAGGATTTCCCTTCCCTGTAAATGCTAGGTACAAGTAACCATTGCAGTATCCAGTCCATTTAGTTATTTTAAAACTCTAAGGTCTATATTCTGCTCCTGATTATACTACGGTAACACAACTGAAGTGAGCAGCGTGATCCAAATTGGCAACTGTATAAACAAGAGTGGAATCTGGCCCAGAATGTTTCTGACTGTATCACAGATTTGTCAAAACTTGAGCTCTTCTATATGACGGTAGATATTTTTGTTAAAATTAAAAAAGACATTTATTACAAGAGATTTTTGGAATAGTGCTGGACAGCTTTTTAGGATAAGTATATTTTTAAATATTTGTAATGGAAATATTTTTTTAAAGCTCTGTATATTTCAAGTATTACCTAAAGTAGCAGTGAGGGCTGAAAGTAATAAATAACATGGTAATAAACAATCCAAGGACTGTATACTATTATAAAATTAGATCTGATAAAAAGTAGCATCTATTTAACTGCTGTAAATGCTATTATTTCTTAAACACTCTGGTTAAAATATTGCCTTGCTGAGTTAATATGAATGGTCTTCTATGGACAATTAGTTCCAAATCTCTGATATCTGTTGTGCTAATTGTTCTGGCAGACAGGAGTGAAGCACACAGTGTGTTCAGGGGTGCCATGGTCCAGCAGACAGGGTGCAAGGTTAGGACTTAACACTCCTGCGCGTTGTCCCCATCTACCAGCGACCAGCTAGATCTTCAGCAATTCACTAGCTGTCTGTGCCTCAGTTTCACTACCTACAAAAGGAAGATCATAGTAACTACTTATCCTTTTCAAGTGCTTTGAGATATGCAATGGGGGGCACTCTATCGGGACTCTGTATAACGATTATATAAGCTAAGCTGGAGGAGATGATGTGCAGTAGGTTAGGCTGGTCTCATATCACTGTGGCTTCAGACATCCATGGAGTTACTCCGTTGGCTCACAGTTTGCAGTGGAGTTTGCACCATGCTGAGGTCAAAACCAGGACCAGAGTGTTTATTTCTGTTAGCTCTGCAGCTTCTTCAGTGCGACTTAATGCTACCATTGTTCAGACTGTAATTTCTGAAAACACATTGGAACAGAATTAAGTAGGACAGCGAGAGGATATTCTGTATCAATACTGTCTTACTGTATTCTGATTCTTTTAAGAAAAATGCAATGACATTATTTTCACTGTATAGTGCCATGATTATAAGTAACACACAAATATATTTATAATTTCAACATGGGCTTTCATGTTTATTTGCATGTGGGTATGAAAAAAGGAGAAAAACCATGCCTGATTCTCTCTTCATTTGTAAGGGGGGTTTTGCAGTATGGTTGGAACTACACAACTTGTTGCCTGGTGCAGTTCATGAAGTACGTGTGCTCCCTTTGCAACAAATACCGATATGTTATCAACAGTTTTATATTTAGCACCGTGCAAATTGTTCAGTCATGAAACAAGAAACTGGGTCACACTTTTTTGTCTGCAAGTTTTATTATGGACTCAAAACTTGTAACCAGTTAGCAAAATTATTTGTCCTACCAAGCTTTTCAGTGAGACGTTATTGAATGTTTCGGCAAATACCTACCTTTCCTTTGGTAGCAAATTTACGGTTTTGTTTCATTATCCTGTAAGGCTGAGTAATTTTGCAGAGGTCACACTGAAACTCAACTGTTTTGACGGCATTCTGCTCTTACTTGCAGATTCATCCTACCGTGGTGCCTCAGAATGAAGATGTAGATTTGTTTATAGTTTGTAGCTTTTTGTTCGACCCAACATAAAGCCCTGAAAGCACTGATTATGTTTGGAACTTAGCACCCCTCAGAACAGCAAGGAACAGACCAAGCTGACACCCACACAATCCAGCACAAGCTGAAGAGCAAGGCTTAGGAAAGCTTTATTTGTGAAGCTGCCATTCTGGATACTCCATCACAGCAAAGTGATTTTGCAAAGTATGTTTTTTTCCCAGAAACTTTTAATGATGTTTTCCCCTACTAAGTAATGTATATTCCATAAGTATTGAACTCATCCAGTTAGTGATATTTATTCATTGTAAGCATCAGCAGTTACCTGCTATTATTATTGATTTTACATAACTCAAATTGCTAGTAAATGAGACAGAACTTGGATTTAGTTCTTACATAAAATAAGAAAAATTCCAGTAATCTTCAGAGCAAAACATTCCCCAAAGCGATCACTAAAACTAGTGATCCCTGTAATGATCCCCTGCAAAACTTTGAAAGCAAATTTCACCATGAATATAAAGTGGCCATAGGGCTGCATTCTTGTTGCAGTTTTACCTCCATAAAGGTAGTAGCACGGAGATAGTCCCATCTCCAGCTTTGAGGACAGGGCAAGTGTTCCCACGCGAGGATGCTTCTGTGGTTGGGATCTAGTGAGTACACACTCCCTTCTCAGACCGCCGTACCCCCATTAAGATTAGAGAAATGACAGTGGTGCCAAGTATAAGAGCTGAATTTGGCTCCCTGTGCAATCCATCGCTAGCTCAAGATGTTGATTATAGATGTGCAGTAGCAAGTTTGTCCTCATTTACAATTTTCTTTCTAAAATGGGTTTGCTTTAGCGATGGTATCTCTGTGTCAGAAACGAGCAGACACTTTTACCTGCTTCAAGGGGAAAGCACATGACCCAAATAAAATGTTGCAGGCTCAAAGAGCTGGGAGCAGCTGTCACACTGCCTGCAGATATGTTTCCTTGATGAAATGCTAGATCTTGGTATGTGTGAGGATCCAAAAATGTGCAGGAAAGCAAATCTGCACGATGCAATTGAGGTAGAGTCACACTTTTTAGATGTGTATGTTTATTGGTTTAAAAAAACTCTAATTCACAGAATATTAAAATAAAGATCACCTGAAGCAACTGTCCAAACCTAGCATTTCATCCTCAGTCAGCCAGCATCTTTCTGAGACAGCTTCAGTCCTGCTTCTCACTCAGATGTGAATATTAATGGATCATTTTTTAGAGCAGCATAAAAATATATTGGGAAAGTACCTTGAAGCGGTGTTTCTGGAAGCTCACGAAGAGGAGCATACTGCTTGCCTGCCTCAGATATGCAGTAGAGAGTGAACCATTGTACACTGACTGCTAAAATTTAGCCTGGCATAGTTAGAGGTGACCAAAAATGGTCTTGTCTTTTGGCTGTGGGAAGAACTGTGTGCAATCACCCGCATATGTGGATAGGGTGCGCACACTTGTGTGGTAGGGAAAGGTGTGTGTGTAGCAATACTAGAGCTTGCTGTAACTGTCACCCTTGTAGACAGCCGCAGTGGAACAGCTGAAGCCTGATGGGGATGCTGAGCCTGAGACAGTCCTTCATCCCCAGTAGAGGTTCCTCTGTGCTGGCTTTCAAACCCACGGGAGCAGCTCCATGCAGGACCTTTCACTGATTCAGCATGTGCTGCCTACCTGCTACGTGAGTAAAGTACTTTAGTTTCTAGGGCTCCTAGCTGGCATGTTTCTAAGTTCAGCTCATGGCCCCCAAAATAAGGGAGCAGGGGGGTTGGTACCTGCCAAACCTGACCGTTCCTCTTGGAGAACGATGGTACCATTTGTGCTGTAACCCATTTTCTTGACCTCTAGTGGCAACTGCTGATGCTTTACTGTGGAGGTAAGTCATCATGATTCATTGTGGTGAAGGTGATGTTGAAATGCTGAATCCTTGCATATTCTTTCCAAAAAGAAACCAGAAATATACATTAGAGGAAACTACATTTCTTGGTGAGTGCCAAGCAGCCTGTAATATGCATGAGCCAGCAGAAACATTTATTTTGTGTCCTGTCTGTTAACAATACAGCCTTATCATAGAATCATAGAAAATAGCTATGGAAGAACCTCAAGTGTATCTTCTAATTACAGCTGATGCTTTGTAATAAAAATATTTGGTTTTCTAATCAGATTCCTACTCTCATCTTGCTATCATCTTCCCCATAGTGTCTTGGTTTCTGTATCTTCCCATCTTGACTCTGTCTAGAACAACAGAATTCCAGTTTGGCAATCTCCGCACAATACAGCAATACAAATCACTAACAGCAATAACCAACCAGCAGATCAGGAAAAACAGTTTTGTTTATGCTGACCAACCCTCCATCTAAAGAGTTAGCAGGAAAAAAAAGCTATTGAATTGTAAACTGACAGAGAGAGCAACAGGAGACTTCTGTTGCAAAGCAGAATGCCTGAATTATGATGTGTCTCTCCAGTTCCCATCAGCTCTCACACTCCACCCAAAGCCCCGTGAAGCCATGTGAAATTGCATAACATGGGTTAGCAGCAGCACATAATGTGCTTTTTTGGGGGTTGCCAAAAACCGTATGAGTAAACACATCAGAGCAGGCTTCTACTGTTAGTTTTGTGGGAAGTGAAAAGTTTGCAGGGAGGTGAGCAGCAAATAAGGAGTGAAACAACTTGGGCCAAAGTTGTTCAGGAGGAGTCAAGTTTGCTTCAAAGCAGCATTGTTTTGATCTCAGAGCTGCTTTTCACCAATGTGGTAGCAGTGGTGAGTTCTAAAGGTTAGCCAGTTCACGCCCAGGTACGAAGTAGCATAGTCTGTTTCAAGCAGAAGTTGATGTCAATTCAATTTCTAAAGTTTACTGCTTCTAGCCAAAGCACCCTTTGCCTATTTAAAAGCTTTAGTTTGAATCTAAAATGTGATATGTCACTGAGTAGGCTGTACAACAATCATTTATCAGCTCAGAACTGAGACAGTCAAAACGGTCCGTCCAGACAATGGTGCTAGCAAGAAATGCTCCAATGGTTTCAGCATGTGAGGTTATTCTGCCAAGCTGACATCCCTGGAATATGAGCGGTTGGACTCCAACGCTTCGTTTTCTTCTCATGCTACTCACCAACAGCTAAGCAAAGTACAAGATACAGGCATTGTACTCCACCTTAGAAACTCCCCTGAGCTGGAAGAATGGGCAAAAAAGAATTGAGCAGAAAAGCCAGCTTTGTGACCTTTGTGACCTAGCTTAAAATCTAAATGTGACGCTGTCCAGCTAACTGACATTCCCAGGCACGGCTTGGTGGTGTTGTGTGGGAGTTTTGCTCTTTAATTAGGGCAAGCGTTGAAAGACTTCGCAGGGGAAATAATGTTTGGTCTTCATGGTATTTAACAGAGAATGAAAGGACTGTGAACATATTTGACAATCAATTCCAGTCTATTTTTGCCCACCAGTTTTTCTCAAATTGAGAAACTGTCGCTCTCTTAAGAGTAGATTAGGTTTGCAATCTGCTGTGGGTTAAAGTATTACTCTTTATCCTTTGAAGATCTGGCTTCAAATGTGAATTTGGGTCACAGAAGGAAATGACCAGAATAAATCCCTTAGGGTCATTTTGGTCAGTTGGGCGAATGCATAGAGATGCCCTTATTAACGATATGAACTGAATACTTGAAAAGGGGAAAACACTTCTCTCAGCACCAAAAGATTCCATATAAATGTGGCATTTGATGGTTTTAAAAATACAAGGCTAACCAGAGAGATGAGACGGGTGTATTGTAAATATCATTAAAAAGGAAACTGAGGCATAATTAGATTAAGGGCTATGGTTTGCATAGGTGGCCATTATTTTTGAGTTACTTTGAGTGCTTACCTTATTTTTAGCATGGTGATGTTAAAGCCTATATACAGGCAGGGAAGTGTGGAATATTGGCAATAAATTAGTGCTAGGTACGGGTTCAGAGCTGCAGTGTCCTAACTAATAACCTCTCAGTGCTGCTTCACTATGCAGACCTTCGCTTTGTTCAGAATAATTCAGTTGCCTTGTGATTGTATTCATTAAAAAAAAAAAAACAAACAAAACCCAAAAAAACCCAAAACTAGTTTGCATCTTCAGAAGGTGAAACAAGGAAATGTTTGGTAAGTGAATTCACTGCTTTCTTCCTATGGCAAGTCCTAAATATTGTTGTATTTACTGACCTCAGATAGGAGTTTGGTAAAAAGTGAGAAGGGGGAGTGATATGTAAATATATTGTAGAAACACTTTATTATAGGGCAACTTGAAGATGAGAGTTCTTGAAGTCCAATTGTAAATTGTTTCCAAGAGTGATATAACGTGAGTGTGTTAGACACAGCTTCAAAAAAGTCTTCTTTATAACAAAAATTGGAAGAAAAAGCTGCTTTAGAGATTATTTGGTCTGGAATGGCTTTTTTTAACAACCAAATTAAAATAAACCCTGTGATGTAGGATTTTAAATGAACGCAGAAAGTGTTCTAACCATAAACTCATGAACATTACACTATATGGCAGGAAAATGACTACAGATTTAACACAGGTTAATTTATATTATTCCTTGAGAGAACGGAAGTCGTTAGGCTGAGAAGTTTGTATTGTTTCCAGAGGAAATACTGATTTCTTCAGTATTGGCGTACGGGGTGCAGATTATCCACCACTGGATGTTGTGGGGTTTGTGAGGCTGTGTGAGTGCGTCAAAGGAAGTGATTGCTTTCTGTTTAACCTGGAGTATGTTTTGACAAAAATAATTGTAGCTGTATGTTGGCCTTGATTCTGGTTTCACTACTAAATTATTTGGGATCCAGTCCTTGTCTGGCAAAGATTGGCTCCATTAACAACTGCAATATGCTGATTTACCTGATGAAGATACTGCCTGGACCGTGGAAACTCTGCAGGTGTGTATGTGTGTTTATTCTCTGTGCTTTCATACAAAAAGAAAGAAAATAACCCCATGTGGGCCTTTTGCAGCGGTGATCTGTATGTAGATGAATAACCTGAGCTTGTGTTTTCTGCGTTGGAGGGTGAATGCTGGTTTTATTTAGGATTTTAGGTGGCATTATTTGGAGATTGCAAACGTTCCGTGCAAAGAGAGGTCATACAGCTTTTCCAGGTTCTTTCTGGAGACAGTGGTGTCGCTTTCTGCTGGGTGAAAGGAGGATCTGATCCTCCTTACCAGAACTCGGCTGCCGTCATGCGTAGCTCAGGCAGCAACATAGACGTTGCCAGTCTAAGCACCTTCCCTCCATCTGATAATCACTGTACATCTATGTCCTAGTTTGATGATGGATTTATAATGAATGTCTTTAACCGCAGCCTAGCCCAGCCATCTGCTCTGTGAAACAAGCTGGCACTTCAAAGCCATTTTTTTGCTTCAAGGTGTCTCCTTGTAGTCTTACAGAACAAACAGTGAGTCATCTGCTCCCACCAGAATAAAGCGAGATTGTAACCCAGCTCAGCGGGAATGCCCGCTAGGAAAGATGGGTTGCAGAGAGCACCACAGTCGAGTGCAATACTAACCTTTGCACTGAGAAAATGAAAGCCTTGTCAGATCGAGTGGTATAGACACACTCATGTCCTCAGCAGGGGCTGGAAAGGGGGCTGCAGCAGGGATTACCTTAGCCAGGCTTGTAAGGGGTCATTTGTAGAATCTCCTTGGTGGGATGGTTATGTAGAGACAGGCAGATATTTTTTTGGTGAACTTTCTTAAAATACAGGGGGCAGAGAAATTGGATAGATGGCAGCTGTCCATTTTTCTGTTTGACAGGATGGCTCTAAAAGGGACAGTTCAGTGAGGGCACTCACTTCATTAATAGAAATAATTTGAGGTTACGAAACTGGTCTCTACCTGCCTAGTGTTAGCAAAAATGAACCTTTGTCCGTTCTCCAGGATTTTGGTCTGTCTTATATTGCAGCACTGTATATTAGGAACATCCCATCTTGGATGGAAAAGTATAAGAAGCCTTCTCTCATGAAGTGACATGTAAGACTTGTCTGTCGTCTTTTTCATGTTCTTTACTAGATGATCGCCCCTGCTGCCACCTTCAGATGAAGTGATTTAAAATGGATGGGATATTAAAGCTTTAAGATAGGGTTTTAAAATAAATGAAATGCTATCAGGACTGTAATAGTAACAGCTGTTGTGTCCGCCAGCTGGACGGTAGACTTAATCACTCCGTCAAATCCCACTTCCCACAGTGCTGCGCTTGTTTTCTCTACCTTCTGCCCTTTCACCAAAACTGCAGCATAAATTCAGCAGAGGGAAGCCTTCCTGTGGTCCATAGCTGGCTCTGCTGGAGCCATGAAGGGAATTCAATATGATTTCCTTTGAGATGAAACTGAATTTTTTGGTTGACAAAAATTAAATTTTTACTTGTTTCTCACTTGGTTAGAAGAGCCGGGAGAAGAAAATTGTTTCATGAAACTGAAAGCACCATTTCTCTGATTTGTGCCTCAGCACAAAGAAATTTGTTACTTATTCAGGTCTGAGTTCTTGCTCCCAACAGTGCCGCTAAGTTAGTGAGCAGCCATGGACAAGGCAGTTAACCTTTCTATTGTGTGTTTAACCGTCTGTAAAATGGATATGATACTATTTACCTGCCTGACGCAGCTGTACAGAGGCTTAATTTTTAATCAAGCTCTGTTAAAACACTTTGAGCTCACTGTATAAAAGATGCACAGAGAGGCAAAATAGTTTTATTACGATATTATTGCTTTTATAAGATTTACATCTCCGAGAGTAATATATGGTGAACTAGATCAATGTTCTAGAAATAACATCATAAAGGAAAGAAAGTATCAAGAAGCGTAAGAGGTGTACTGGGATGGAATACAGACTTTCTGACAGTCTAGGGTTCCTTCGTCCCTATTAATTATACATGTGGAGCAACTTGTTAATGCATTTCTAAAGACATGTTGACACAAGCTCGGACCTCTATCCTGGCAGGCAGGCTTTTGAATTAATTTAACCCCAGGATGAGAAGGAACTGGACAACGTAGTTGAAGGCATTTCTATAACAACCAAAGTAAACCACTGTCAACAAAACAGATTTGCGGGGTTCGTGAGAGAGAACGGGCAGTAATGGTACACCTTCATGGGGACCTGGTTATGAATAATTTCTGTAGAAGGCCCTGGCATTACATTTCAGGCCAATTGTCCACGGAATATGACCAGGTATCATTCTTGATGTTCATTCTCTACCCCCTGTGCCCTCCAACAGTTTAAAAATAATTATAAAAATACTTAATTTTACTGATAAAGTACTTGAGTCGTTCAGGGGTTGTGTACGGTAAAATATAATTGCTTGTATTTAACAGCCGACTGAAATGGAAACCAATGATTAATTATATTTGAACAAACTGCCTCATACATGCTAGAGTATTCAAATCTTACCTAATATTATAAAGCAAATTTGACAGTGTGCTTTGCAGGCACAAAAAACCCACCCAAAATTGTTGTAATTACTGTTCATTTCCACAGCAGCGCAGGTGCAGTGTTTGAAGTGCAGCTCCGCTATGCAAAGGGACTGTGTACGTAGTTTTGGGAGGTTTCCTTCTTTGTGTCAACTCAGAACCTCAAACAAGCCGTATGTTCTTTACAGAAGAATGGAGAACAGCACAGCCTGAGACCTCCATGGACCAAACTGTGGCAATTTCTTGAGTCTGTAGATAAATAAGGTCATAAAGAACCCACGCCTCAATGTGATATGAAGCTGTTAGAGGAGATGCGGTCATTAGCTCACAAGATTTTTATTGTCTCTCTTTCAGAGTCGCTTAGAAAATTAAACTTCCCAGATGAAAAACCGGCGTGGTCTAAATTAAACAAAAAGCGTTGCTGGAAGAGACATCCGCACTGAGTGTCAAAGCTGTGACATTAGAAATACATCAGTCTGATTATTTTACATTGCTGATTCATTCCCTGGGGAGTCCCCCCAAAGCATCTAAATTGTTTGACACCCACAGTGTTATTTATAAAATGAATTCTTAAAACTGCCAGGTGACTTCAGCAAATACTTTCTAAAGTAACCGCTGGTTCTGAGTGTGCAACTTGAGAAACCCTGAAGAACTTGACCTTAAAGTGCTGAGTAGCTGTGTCTGTAGTGTCTGTAAAATACTAAAAATTTGAGGTATCCAAATAGCTTCGGTATATTTGAAAATCCTAAATCACAAGCTTAGCACTACCTCTTTACCTGAAGACCAGATCTCTTACAATATGAGTTTCTGTGGAGAAAAGAAGTGAAAAGTGTAACCTGGGACGTTACAGCCATTACCAATATTATGGCTTTGGGTTTTGTTGGTTTAGTGAGTTCTTTTTCCTCTTCTTTTTCCTTCCCCTCCTGTTCAGAAATACCCTGAACAGCGATGAAGATTAAAGCTTTATCCACCAAGATAGATCCTCTTCAGGCAGAATGCATCTAATCCGGAGCCCAAACAACCCGGCAGTATTAAGCCTGTAGTTTGTGCTTGTTGCTAGAATTTATGGAATTGACCAGACTAATATTTTTTTTCTCTATTTACTCAATAAAAATAGGCTTCTGGATAATCTCTAAGAGCAATCACATCAGCCACTGACACTTGTCGCTGCAAAAATCCACTCAAGTTTCTCTCATTCAGGTTGGTTTGGTCAGTCTGAGCTACATGATTCCCTGATTCATTGACCGCACTGTGGCAATGACCTGAAGCGTTACTGGGTGTGTGACTTCATAGCAGAAGGAGTTTTAGAAAAATGGTTTCAACAGTGTGAGTGCAGGTGAGAACCCCTTTTAAAGGATGTTACCAAGTTCTTATTTAAATAAAGCTTTGTGAATTACAAATCTCTAAGGCTTTTACACACAAAGCTTAGGAAAGTACTCACAAAAACATTTGCAAAAAAGCAGAAAAGGGAAAGGATGGAAATATATTTTTAAAACCTGAACAACTAGTCAAGATCTGCTACTGGCCTGTAGGCACTGGGAATGATGTCTTTCTAGTGGTGTTGGAAATAGTAGATGCCACACTCCACAGAATGAGACACAACAGGAACAGATCTATCAGAGATTACAGGTGGACTGGAAAAAAAAAAGGGCAACTCTTGCCTGGTCGCTAATCCTGGTGTTTAAACAGGTGCCCACACCGTGTACCAGCTCTGCAGCTTCCTCCTTCAGACAGACCTGTACTTGACTTTAAAGAGTTAAGGTTCTCTTACTCTTCCTTTTTTTTTTCTCTTTCTCTCTACTATTGGCTCAGAGGCTGGCTTTCATCTGAAGGGCACAGGCACTGACTGATGTTCACATGATACCAATGGCAGCAGCACGATAAGCCTATTTCTGACAGTGTGGCAAATTACTATTATGAAATCCCCGTACATTTGATTGCGGGGTGACTTTCCGAAGGGATCACGCGTAGCAAGGTTATGAAAGGCTCAGTGTTTACTGCAGTAATGCTGACTGATTGGAAAAGAATATTGAGAACTCTGAAAATAAAGAAGCTTGGGAGATTCCCAATTCATAAAATGTTTGGCTGAGTAGATCCAGCCGAGCGTTATGTTTCTCTAGAATTAAAGGAGAAAAAATTATCACCAAAAATTCTTAGACATGTTTTTTTTCTTTGGTGACTCAGTGAGATGTGTTTGCTGGAGATACACTCAGATGGGATCATCAGCTTGAGGCTGTCCTTCCCTCCTGACCTCGTCCACTTTCGGAGACTGCGGGAGTTCTCTCTGTCCAGAACTGCCTCCCCATCTCCCCTGTCTGTACAGTGCTCAGGTTAAAAGGAGAACAAGACTCAAATAAAAAACTCTGACAAAAGCAGAAGTGGAAGGAGAAATAAGTACTTTATGGACTAAGAAAGCATGGAAGTTGCCGGTAAAAGAAGCATCCCTGTAAAGTACAGAATAGCAGTAACCTGCCTGCTGAATTATTGTCAGCATCCGAGGCTGTGTTACAACACAGAGATAAATTGTCCCTTTCCCAAACACCTTTCTTTCAAACTTATTTTTGGAGTAACATGATCAGCAAAATAAATTTTCTTGGCCAAGCAGAGAATTCCCATGATGTTTATTTTGGGATCACACACAACACAATCTTGTTTGTCTGCTGGCCGGAATGTGACTGTTCCAGGCTGCTTTGACTGCTGTTCCCAGCTGAATTAGGGAATTGATCCCCCAGTTTAGTAAGTGGAGACTTGCAGTTTTTTTCTATTCTGCCCCTATTGCGATTGCCTATATTTAGCTGATGATGGAATATGGCTCCTATACGTAGGTGGCCACAGCCTGTCGTAGCTTTAAGCTGACGGACCAAATGTCTGAGGTTAGATGTGCAGCATCAACAGCTGTCTTTTCTAAAGGTTATTTTTTAAAGGCACATGTTCTTGGAATTTGTTTCCTGGGTGGCATGTTGTACTGTGGAGAGGCCAAGTGTTTAAATAACCTCTTCAAACATGTGTTTTGTGCTTTGCTGTAAGGCCTGAAGGCAATTGTCTCCGAAATCAAACTCAACGTGATGGCAAAAGCTTTGGTGCACATGAATGGACAGCTATTGCCTTTCCCTATCTGTGAAAGGGGAGGAAATGACAAATTTGGGATCTTTTTGCATGTCTAACAGATATTTGGATAAATGCGACTTTTACCCCTGACTTCAGCAGGGCCAGAATGTCACCTAAAAGTTTTTGGAGAAGAGAAATGGCGATGCTGGGGCTGGAAATGCTCCGTTGCTGTTTGCGGGGGGGAAGATGAGTGCTATTGCTATTTGCAGTGATCAAAGACATACCACTCCTGTGGCTGCAGGGTTAACTAGCTTAGGTGCAAAGAAATTGTCTAATCACAGCTGCACGGCATGTGGCATGAGCTGCAAAACCCACCAAAATTTTGACCTCCATGCGCTATAGCTAGACTGCCGCAAGTACGCGGTTTGCTGCCTGGATGTTGTCAGTGACTTGTTCGTGGATCCGCCCATGTCTACAATGATGCCAGCACACGCTTTCTGGGATAATTAAACACAGATTAATTGCAGTCCATATCTTTTGTGAAAACATCTTGTGATCATTTATGGAAAGTCCCAACATTTTGGGAGGAGAAGAGGTTGCAGGGGGTATCCAGCTTTCACGATGGGACTCTTCCTCTGAAACCAAAGAAAAAACATTTGGTGGTGCTGTGCAGCTGTCTGCCACCGTAATCTAATGATGACAATTCTTGGTGTCAAGGGTGAGACTGGCTCACTGGACACTGTGGGATTTCATCTATAAAGAAACAAGGGGAGGAGGGGCAAAGAATGTCCCCCAAAACTTTGAAGTGCAAGTGGACAAGTGGATACAAGAAAAGGGGGATTTCTTGTGAATCATCACAGACTGGAAATATAATTATTTATAATCCCAAGAGTTGCGGTTCTAAGAACTATTAACAGCCTGACCATAAATCTTTTATAGTCCATTGGAAATCTTTCCACTGTTTTCAATTTACTTTGGACCATATTGTATGTAATGCATCTCTTGC
Source organism: Pterocles orientalis (assembly GCA_011057875.1). Lineage (NCBI taxonomy): Eukaryota > Metazoa > Chordata > Aves > Pterocliformes > Pteroclidae > Pterocles > Pterocles orientalis. The sequence goes on from WKFP01014087.1 coordinate 284,863, forward strand.
TATAGAATTCCTAATTTTCCCCAGGAAATATAATCTGGGTCCCTGCTGTGTTATATATATTACAGTGCCGTTTCCAGCGAAGTTTAAGGACCTAAAATGATAAATGCTTGTTTCACAGCAAATTTTTGCTTAGATATTTCAACTTAGTCATATAGTGGCTGATATTACAGTAAATCTGCGTGTCAATATTTATTTTATATAGGCAATTTGTTGTACTCCTGACACAGGAATTCCATCACATGTGTGAAAATAAGGAAATAATTACTATTGCAGAATTCTAAAGGGAAGAAAATAATTGGCAATAGTGGGTCTCCTTAAAATAGGCCTTAAAAAGGTCTGGAAGTTTGCTATGATTCAATATGTTTTAAGGAAAGAAAAATGTTATTTTAACTATGAAGCTGGTGAATTCTACCATTTGGATTCCATGGAGGTAATCTCTGTAAAAGACATGATTTAAAAGCTGCTATTTCTCACTGTCTGGAGCTAAATACACTTTTCTATTCTAGCAAATTGGAATAAAATTAGAGCAGTCTGAATAAATTCACCCTGCCTCTGCGCCTGCTGTCTTAGCTCGAGGCGGAAGGAGATGACCGTGATCTCTAAGATTGTTTAACTAGTCCTGTAAGCCAAAGCTACGTTCACCTTAAAAAAAAAAACAACATTAAATTTATTCCAGCTTGGTGACAAGCTGGTCCATTATTTCGGGGGTTTGGTGCCAGTGTTCAGTTTTTTAAAAGGCCATCTGAAACCTCCCAGGCATTTTTGACATTTTCCCATTAGCGGGGTTGGTATTTGGGGGCTTGCGAGTGCTTTGTGTGTGTTCAGAGTTAAACTTTTAACACCTCAGATGTGTCACCAGTTCACTGGAAGATGCTGTTTTGATTTTTCTCATTGGCAGATCTGAAAAAGGAAACAAAAATAGCACATTTAATATTAATTAGAACATATTTTTCCCTGTAGCTGTTTACTGATTATGAGATTTCAGTGCTGCTGACTGAGGTGGCTTTGCAAATAGTCCCTATAAATAGCAAAGAAGCTGTTTCTGCGAAACGACCAGCTAGAGAAGAGACTCATTCATCAGGGAAACAGGTACAGACCCGCAGCCCTGCCCTGGCCCCGATCCTGTAAACAGGGGCTGACAATGCTGCCTGAACAGTCAAGCAGAAGGGTTTGGTCTAGGCTAACGTTTTGTGGGGAGAAAGTTTAGTCAAGTGTTTAAAATACGGAAATAAGGATCCAAATGCCCGTGTGGTTTCTCTGGCTCTCCTGCTGACTAGCTGCAGGCAAATCACCTTGTCTGCTTGTCGCTTAATCACTGACAAAGGGCCTGGCTCTGCCTGAAAACTGTGGGGGCAACATTGCTTGGCTATAGCAATGTCTTCAAAAATTACATCACGGAGCATGAAAGGTGGAAGTGTCCAGTGTGTAAATCGCACAAATTTCTGTGACAATGCAAATTGTTCATGTTAGAACACTGCAGGTCATTCTGGGCTGGCTTGCCCAGAATAAAATATTATTCACGAAGGAGAGCGAGACCTCTTGCTACCTTGTCCATCAGCCATGTACCATGTAACAGCCACCTGTGCCAAGGTCTGCTGCTTGTTGGGTTGATTGCATAAAATCCAGCACAGTTTACCTTTGATTCCTGTTTGACCTTGTGTGTACTGTAGTGGGAATACAGAGTTGTAACAACGGCAGCTTTCCTCTCCAGGGATTTCAAAACATTTGGAAACGCTGCACCCTCTGGACAGAGATGTGGCACAGTTTTAAGGACCGTGTAGCAACTCCCTGCAATCAGAGGGGGTCTCTAGGCCACTGGGGACTGCACCAGATCCCAGGTGCCAGCAGTCAGTTGGCACTCAGCATTTTGCACACCGTACGGTGAGCCTCGGTGTCCGCAGGCAGCTGGGATGTCACAGATCCTCACACTCAGTTGTCACAGATCAGAGGCCAAGAGGCAGCTCCTCAGGTGCAGTTAGATGCTGGAGAACCCATGGTGCAGTCTTCAGGGAGCACTAAAACACAGCCAATCCTGCCACCTGCTGCTCCCCTCCACATCTACAGTGCCCTTATTTTCGGAGGAGACTAAACCTCGGTCTGCTCTAACCTGGCTGAGGTTTTACTGAGGTTGCATTTACCAGTGGCATTGCTGTCTCTAAGCCTAGAACACTTGAGAGGCTAGATACAGTGATTTGCTTTCCATCTGTAAGTAGTTGCAGTGATGAAAATTGTCCGTGCGGTATGTCGTGATGCGCATGGTGAAGAATGTCCCCACCGGCTTTACAAAACCAGATACTTGGATTGTGCTTAAGTATATATTTAAAAGTAAAATTACTGATAACACAAGATGTCCGTGATATTGAGGGAGAGTGGGGTGTCCAGTGAGAGCACTGACATAGCTAAAGGTCTTTTCAAAGCTCAAGGATTTGAGGGAACAGAAGGAAAATGCAGGCTTGTCTGTACAAACCAGGGGATTTTTATAGACATCTCAAAGGGAAGAGTTTAAATTAGCAAGCTGACTCTGTGGGGAGTTATCAGCAACCAGCATGTGCAGAGCCATAGCTTCTGTATCGCTGTAGGAATTCAAAATTGCTTTATTTTTAATTTTAAAAATCCAATATTTTCTCTTTATTGGCTGCTAGGCTGAGACACCCAAGCAGCTTAGGCAATGCCTAGCCCCTAAGCCTCTTCTCCGTAAGCAGTTTTCTGTCTGGTACGGGTGTTCCCCGCCGTGGGGTGAACTGGGGAGGACAAGGCTGTGAGCTGCCGTGCCAGCTGAAGCTGCTGGGGTGCTGGTACAGGGGATGGCAGGGTTGCCATGGCAGAAAGTGGCTGTTTGGAACTTAAGGGAGACTTTGGCAGCATTCCTCTAGGGATCCTTAACTACCTCTCAGGCCAACCACTGTCAAGGACAAGGGCTAATATCAGGTCAATGTTCTCTTTATATATAGTGCTAAATTTAGTGTTAAATCTGCTGTGAAAATTTACAGCTTGTAATATTTCCCTGACAGGCATCCAGACCCTCTTGTCCAAATATACAGTTCCTTAAATTAGACACAAAATATGTCATGAGGCAGCAGCCTAAATTATGTATTTACAGCACTGAAGCAGGTAAGTACATATTTATGCAGCCAATTCTGAATTCTTATTTAAAAAAAAAAAAAAGTGGACTGGCTTGTTGGATGTATTTTTTAGAATCCTGACAGAGTGGTTAAACACTGGGCCAGGGGCTGTCTCCGTATTGTCTGTTTACCACGGAGATCTACACAATGAGGCTGCCGTCCTTAGGGGCTGCTGCAATTGAAAGGATAAAAGTATGTGACAATAAAGAGCAACTCCCTATAAAATGACTGTGCCTAGAGATTTTTTCCTTCTTAGCAAATGTCACTGCCCCAGAACAGCTAATATATTATTTATATAACAATTTCCTTATGGGTGGTTGTTGAATAGAACTCGAGTCCTTCCGTACCCAGAGCGAATGTCCCCATCAGTGCAGCTGCAAAATTATTTCCTTTATTCACTGTCAGGACAGAGTTCTTCTCTACACCAGTTAGCTTAAGAGGTTCTTCAGTTACATATAGAGAAATACAATTCCCTTCTACAGCAGTTCTTCAACATCCCAAACTTACTCCTTTGTGAAGCAATTCCCACAAATAGCCTTTTGAACTTGTGTAGATTTTAAATCATAAAAAAGAGCGAAGGGAATGTCTTTGTGAGAGACAGCTCACGGCACAAATCAGGTTCCTGACATGCGGCTGCGCTTGTGCTGCTTACAGCTGCTCTTGGAGTCAAGTGGCTGCTTTGAAATGTGAATGTGGAGTATAGATTAAGTAAGAGGTTTCTGCAAAGAATGTGTCACGTTTTGAAGTTTATGCGGGACTGTGCCCCTCCGTGGTGCTCAGTGCCACTGGTGAGGGCTCTGTGATACAGCACGTTGTTTCAGGTACTTGATGAAAATCAAATATTACTTGTTCTTAAAAGCTAGTCAATTATTTTTTTTCCTGAAGCATTACAACCTTGTATGGCAGTAAGATTATCATCATAGGTGTATTGCAGATGAAAACTGTGTAGACTGCTTGGACTAACAGGGAAAAGGAGAACCAATGGCATGGTTTGAAGGTGGTGCCTTTTAACCACTGATCAGTTCAGCTCCATTCAATCAACTGTATAAAAAATAAAAAAGGAAAAGGCTAGTTACTAATGGCAATTGGATGTTTTCATCACCAATATGTGTTTAAGTATACGACAAGCTTTGCCAGATATGTGTGCTTTGTGTAGCTGCCATCAGTGAAAACTTTTTTGTACTCTTACGGGAGCGGGGCGGGGGGAGTCTGAGCCCCAGCCCAGGAGCTGTGTGCTTAAAGGTTCTGTCCAAAGAAATCGCTGCAATGGAGCGTGCGGCTTTGGACAACAGGACTCAGCAGCCATTGTGTCGGGTTAGGCAGTGCTCAGGTTCAGACCAGTGGAGCTGTTTTACCAGTTAACTGTCTCGGAGAGCTTTTTAAAGCACCTTCTAAGGAATATTTAAAACTTTCTGAAAGAGGCCTCCTGACCATGCGAACAGCCTCTTGCCAACAGCGTGTTTCTCTTCTCCCAGAAGCCCTGCCGATTAGTCTCTGCGACCACCCTCACCTCACAGCTGGCATCCACAGTTCCCCGTTACTGCAGACCTTGCCAACCAGAATCAGTGTTCCTTCTCTGAGTCCCGACCCTGACGGAGATTCTCAGTCCAAAGAATCCATCTTCTTGTTTATGCAGCTCATCTGGGTTGACATCAGCCTCCTTCAAGGCAAGAAATATGCTTGCTTTGAGAGATGTGCATCCATTCTAACTGCTACCTTGTCTCTTTAATGTCACAGAAGTTCAAATATGAGGCTGACTTCATGCAGTCAGGACTGTCTAGAACATTCTCATAACAGAGACTTGTGTCAAAGCATCTATTCGCTCCATGAGAAATTGAAGAGAGCGGTGCACTCTTGCTTTCCAGTCACAAGTGACCACGAGGCTCTGAGACTAAAACAAAGTTTCTCAAAAAAAAGGCTTGGATAAATCTGAGACATCAGCAGAATGTAGTCCTGTGCATGTTATAATGATCCCCAGGAGTCCCAAAGTGCTCACTGTACGTTAATGAATTGTGCCTTGCAACACAGAGTGCACCAAATAAACATTACTCATTGACTTCCCCGACAGCAATGTACTTAAGATCCAGACTGGATCCATATTTCAAAGGTCTCCAAGTTCAAGAGGTTTTATCACCAGGTCCATATTTCAAGTTGATCTCTTGTCTTTATAAAGTTATGCTATTTTCATCAGTAATATCTCCTCTTCCTGCAAAGTGTACATCTTCCTAGTGCAACCCAGCATTTCTGTTGTGCATTTGCATTGTCTATTTACTAGTAAGTGGATTTCTGAGTTATTGCAATTTTTTTAATAGTGACATTTCAGATTTTCTCACCTCTTTTCCGTGGCAGCTGTGAACATCTTGGTTGTTTTAGCTTATATCTGTTCTTGAAGCAGAGGCAAAATGACCTTTGTACGGATGTACGGGATCAGAACCTACGACTGTGACCTAATCAAAATGCTCAGCAAGAAAATATAAATGAGGTATTCTTCTTGTCGCCATGCGTTTGGAGCACTGCTTTCAGCAATGGCTCAACCATATGGTTTTGGGGGGTTCTGTCTGGAATAATCCAGGTAATCTCCATTTTGTACGAAAAAAATCTCGGTTATCAGTGCTGTTCTGTCTGATATTTTGTCTTGCAGAATATTTGAGCAAAGTGTTTCACACAAGGACAGATTCTTTCAGTTTTTGTTACGGGCTGATCGGTGTTTGATTCCGCCTTCACTGAACTCTCATCAAGAGACAGAGAAGCCTGGACTCTCTCTCGAGTTTGGCTTGAGGCTTGAGCCACCAAAAAGCTAGCTAGATAGCTGTGATGCGTATTTAGTATTGCTGAAGTGAAACGAGCTAATCAGTTAAACAGTTCAAAGCAGATATTTTGCTGCGGGGGATTATTAATCACAGCTGACATGTCTGGTAGAGTTGCGCACTTTTCTATTTAAGAAGCTCTCTATCAAAATGCATTTCATCCAGTCCACTAGCCTGTTTTGTTGGTTCCTTTGAGTGTCATAGTTGTATACTTTATTCGTAAGTGGCTCAATATTTGAACAGATCAGACCTGTGCTTGGGGAGCCGTGCCCAGTCACCCTACAGATTGGGAATTCGTGTTTCCTACAGATTTCACAGGTGGCACTTGTGCATCTCAGTAATCCCCTGTACATCAAGCTGGTCATTTCTTTCCATATATGAGCTTTGGGTTTAGAAGCACAGTAGATAATAACCATAAATGTTTCATTTACTATAAATATTTAATAAATATGAATGATTGATGACCAGATTTTTAAGCAAACAGATAGAGTTGCAGGAAATGAAGACTACCTTTGTATAATTGTCTGAGCTGTGTTCTAAATGTTCTCTGGGTTTTGTTGTGCTACTAAGATGCATGCCCGATAGGTATTTTCATTAAAATTATTAGTGCATGGGTAACAGACAGAAAAATAAACCTTTTATAGTTGTCTTGTCAATAAAATTAACCTGGATGGATTTCCTTGTGGATACAAGAATTTCTGTACCTGCCAATTTTCATTCCATTGTAAGGCATGCCTTCTTTATGTCTTATTTTAAACATTTTTTTTCAAGAGAGTATATATTTTTTGGAACACTGTGTTACAGTGTTATGGTGACTACTTTCACCTATTTTGCTTTCAATTTTTTCTAATTGCCTTTGATCTCCCTGGTCTCTGAAGCCGAAAAAAAACCCATATAAAGCTTAACTAATTATCAGGGCTGTTGCATCTCTGAAAGATTTCATTACCCGTGCTGCTTTCTGGTTCCTGCAGCCAGCTGAGCGGCTGTGTACCTCTCCTGCAGACGTTTTTGGGATGTCTCACAGATTAGTGAGGAATCACTTTGCCAATAGGTGCCACTGTTGCTCTACACACACATCTGAATCGTCGCTGTCCTTCAGCTGAGATTCCAACCTTGAAAAAGCAAACCTAAATCACAGTGGCTAAAACATTGCAGAGGTAGAACTCTGTACAGACCATGGTCAGAGGCTTGTCCATGCCAAGACTAAGGGATCTTCTTTATCTGGTTCCTAAAAATAATTCTATTCTTCCTAATCTTAAGCAAAATTGATGAAGAGATAAATACATGTTGAATTAATTCCAGGAATATTTCATCTAAGCCTTTCACTTGCTTCAAGTTTACTGTTGAGCCTCACACTAATAGCAGCTGAACCCTGCAAATATCTCCTCCGGACCAAACGTGATTTAAACACAAAAGCTGCACATCAGTGCAGTAAGAATTTGGACTTTGGTCAGCACTTTTTGCATAGATTGTTCACATTCTTTCCCAACTGAGTAAAGTATCAGGGTGACCTACCCAGCAGTATCAAGGCCACCTACAGCTATTTCCTCTAGGTTTACTCTCCGGTAATGTAAGGTCAGCTAATGGAGCTCACTTTGCAGCTTATCTGCCATTAAGCGCCAGTCAGTGTGTGAGGCCAAGGGCAACCAAGTGCTCGCTGCATTGACCTTGCTTCACCTTGTCCTTAGCTATGCAGCCAGTTCATATGTTTACCTTCCTTTTGGATGTTTCAGACATATTGTGGAATAACACAAATTTCTTTTCTCCTCTTTCTTTAAAGAAATGTACAGTAAGCTGTGTAAAGAATGAGAATACAACTAAGGACAAAACAATTAAGAGATTTATATCCTTTCAGGTTCAATCCCACCCTTATTTTCTTTTTCTTACTGCAACTATTCATGGTCTAGAAAACAACAGGTAAAAATTTTGTTTTCAGCGATTTAATATCTTCTGAAATATTCCCAGCCATCTGCAGCTCAGAATGTAACCCAGCAACTTGTTCTAACTAGTAGAGAGCCCTCCACCTATATACCCTAATTCCCGTTCCCTCTGCATGGAACAGATCACTCTTACGTACACGAGCAACAAGCTGTATTTAGTACTTAAGGTCACCCTAAGCAGTTTCCACAGGGGCGTCCCTCGCTTTTCTGTCTCTCATCAGTTGACCGATGGCTTGCAGATGTTTCTGACCCCCTTCATAGTCCAGGATTCTGTTAATGTTTTGGAGATTTTCCTTGTTGGAAGGGAGGCCATGAGGTTTAGCTTGTTGTCTCAGTTGATAAGTAATGAAAGCAGAAATCGGTGGGGGTTGATAGGAAATGGTGTAGACACTCTTCATCACTCCAGCTTCTTTCTTGTGCCATTTTTTCATCAGGAGCTCAAGAAGGCCGTAGTTGGTGGGTGGTTCTGAGACAGGAAATGATTAAATGTTACAGATGGTAGAATTAAATTTCTGGTCCTAGTGTTTTTACTCCACAGTTGTCACAAGGAACATTTGTACTATTCTGACAGCAGATTAAGGACAAAACAGATCTTTTTTTTTTTTCCCCCAGGGCATGTCTGTCTACCCTCTGGCTGGAAGGGCAATCACTGTTGGCTATCAATAGGGCAGCAGTGATGGTATGAATGTGAGGAGACCTCATTCTTCATAGCCTCTCTGGCAGATACGTAAAAAGTTAGCAGAGCTGTACACATCACTTACATTCAGAAACGTAATAATACTCTGTGAATTCCACTGCTAGTTGTATCTCACAGCTCTGCTTGTTTTCCGCTGGTGTCTTGCATTATTGCATAGGGGAGAGAGATCTGTTCACTGGCCCTGTCCCTCGCTGCTCCCTGTGGTGACTGAGTATGGTTGTATGGATAACATTTCCACTTTACCAATCCGAAAAATAAGCTACTGGCTAGGTAAGAAAGTAGCCAAAAGTCACCACAAGATCCATTTTCAGAATTAAAACAGAAGGAGGTTCCTGGCTCTGAGTCTATGTATTGACCACTGCACCATGTTCCATGTGTTTGAATTAATAATGCCAAAAACTACCGAGAATGGGGAAATCTGATTTCTGAGGAAACCAGGCAAACTTGCGTCCGTTCCAGCAGCGGAGGGGAGGCAGCACAGGATTATAACCGTGTCTGTTGTATTCATCGTCATACTCCGATACTAAATTTCGGCTTTTTGGTTCATCATGATGGCTGAAGAAGTGTTGCACTGGCAGCCCCTGAAATGAGAGGTACGTGAAACCATGCTGCTTGTCTCTGTACGTAGCATTCGGTTGGCTTAGCACTGTACTACCAGTGATAGCACAAAATTGTATCAGTACTTTTCTTATTTTTGCTTATAATTTAATCCCTGAAAATAAATAATGTAAATTTCCAGTTAAATTAAGCAACTACATCTGTATGTCATGAGATGTAATTAGTCTGATTTCAACACATGCATCACGGATTTGCAGATACGTTTAAGAAGCTGCAGGTGAAAAGCTGCTTGTCTTGCGCTGCTGAACTGTTTCGTTGAGCACTAGCATTACATGTACTGCCTTCCCACTCTGTCAGGAGAGAACCGTAAGAATATTTGGGGGTGGAGAGGCACCTTGGAGGAAGGGATGTTCTGGCAGGTGATACCTGTGGGAAAAGTATTGTGAAAGATCTGGGACCCATTTAAGTGCAGTTCATCCCTGTGAATTGGAGGTGTGCTGACGAAAATAATCCTCTTTTACCAGCAAGCTCATATTATAGCCCATGGAATGTGCTGAGGACACAAACGTATGCGGGAGGTCTGGACCCTGTAAACAGGCCACAGAGCTGCAGTGCCTTCTTTTACACATATAGTTGTTTAAGGATATAAAAGATTATTTAAGTATTAGTCAAAGATCATCGTAGTTTGGAATGTTGGCACACCCAGCCCTACATTTTAAATTTCTTTTACTTACCCAATATTTTTCCATCATGTTTCTCCTTAGTATTTGGTCTGGTTTGTGATCTGGGAAGCAAAGGAAGTCTGTTCTGTATATGCTGCTGCCGAGTTTCCCAGTCTCTTTTATGAACTAGGGAGAGACACAACACTCAGTATAGCCGAGGCAATCTGATCATTACAGCAGCTCTGTCCCAGTGCTGTTTTTTTCATCTATGCATTTTAAAGCACGTATTTGGAGAGAAGCCCATGCTGTGTACTTTTTCTCAGATGGTTTTGCTCAGCTCTTAAGCAGAGTATGCCGTCTATAGAGCAGCTCTGCTGGCAAAGGTGCTCTTCTTTATACAAGCAAATGAAACTAATATCCAAACTATGAAAGATCCTCTGATACAAGAAATAATAAGTATTAACTTGCAGAAGGGTTAATGAAGCCTCTCTTGTATAATGTTGGTATATATTATTAAGTTGTGTATATTGTTGTTGTATAGCTGCATGTAAGTTGTATAGCAGTCTGACGCGATTGCCACAAAAAGCGCTATGGCATTTTTAACCGGCCACTGCTGTATCCAGTGGAACCACAGCATATAACCCACGCTCAGGCATTGCTTCTGTCCCGGCTTAGAGAGAAGAATGGCAGATCATTAACAAAACGAATGTAGGCTGAACAAGCTGCTTAACCCTGCTCCCTTTTATTTCTCTCCTGAGTTGAGCCTGGACTGTAGCTTATGCCTGCAGTAGTGTACTACCTCCGGGCTGCTGCTCCTGACCCACCCTGTTCCTGCTCTCACCCTTCTTTCCTCATCTTACCCTTTTCCTCTCTTCCAGCCAGTTTCCAATGAGAACTTTATTAGAGTATTTGGGTTCAATTTTCCACCAGTCCTGGACATCCTGTTGCGATGAAATCATATTCCTTCGTCTCACCAGCATTACCCTTCCTGGTTGTTGGCACTGTCCTTCAGGTTACGTGAGTGAAAGATTACCCAGTAGTCCAGTGCTAAAACCAGGGCAGAAAGCAGCTCCAGTTCTGCTGCCTGTGTGCTGAGAACCACGGGTGATGTGTGGAACTGCCTGGCCGTAGAACGATGTATGTTTGCTATCCCCCGGGTGACTGTCGTTCCAGTAACCACATTCTAGGTTGCATCATATTCACTGCTGAGCAGAACGGTGGCTCCTAACCCTCTAACGTCAGCTCGGGTTTTTTATCTAATAGAGTATGGAGTGTATCTCACAACACTGTGACACAAGTGACATACTCCTCTGTACCAGTACACCACACGTACCTGCACAACACACTGTCTCTCTTCACACACAGACACATTTTATTTTAAACAAGTGGGACAAACCAGGATGTCCATTCAAAACAATATTCTTCTTTATTGACATAGCTAAAGATAAGGGCTTGCAGCATGGTACAAGCTTGTATAAGGTTCGCATATTCCATGTTCCAACTAACAGCTGGAATGAGGTTCTGAGGTTCTGATGAGCCTTGTTTATCCTTGTTAATGGCTTGATTGACTACCCATCACCTGATATTAAATATCCTAAAAAGATATTTTCCTAGGTTGAGGCATGAACAGACTCGTGGAATCTAAGATATTTACTATAAGCTTTTTAGGAAGTTAACAACGCTGTCCAGTCCTCTTTTCCCAGCAGGAAATGAGAAACCACAATAATCATGTAGGCTTATGACTCCATGGAATCCATCCTCGAGGTGGTACCAGGTCACTGGAACACCATTGTCCTCCAATCTCTTCTTGTAAAGCAAGCCGTCGTCTCGTAGCACATCGTACTCACAGGTCAAGATGAAAGATTCGGGCAGCTGGTGAACAATAGCATCTTCAGCCAACAGCGGACACAGGTTGGGCTCACAGAATCTTTTCACTGTCTCATAAACTTCAGCTATAAAATCAGTGGGCCTGAGTGGCTTCACACCTCTGACCTTAAATTTTTCGGGGATGTTATCTGGACTCACCCACTTCCTGTACTTCAGCCTCATATCTGGAGGAATATGAGACCCCTCCAAGACCTCTTGCATATGCAGTGCATGCCCATTTAGGTACTGCAAAGCAAAGAAAGCGGCACGTTCTCGGAATAAGAGAGGGACTCCTTGATTTTGATGATAGGACGGTAAATTGAAGTCCAGTGCCTGAAGGCCTGGGTAGATCAGGATCTGTGCACGTAGTTTGGGGAGGTCTGATCTACCTGCGAGGGTCTGGCTAACAGCAGCTGCTAGATTGCCCCCAGCACTGTCCCCGCAGACGATGACATTGGCAGGATCCACGCCGTAGTGCTCTGTGTTCTTCATGAAGTGTATGGTAGCGTTAAGACA